>VDFB02189262.1:0-87645 GCA_007258455.2 Sequoia sempervirens | reverse complement strand
TTTGACCAAAGTGATTTTAAAATACTACAAAAAATTTCCACCGGGTATAGGGTCGTATTAAGAGTTGCTATGTTATGTTTTTTCTGACAAAAACAACACCAATTTGTGTACTTCCCTCTTTTGAACCCCTTAATCTCAACCATTTTCAAAATAAATTAGTAGTTTAGAAAGTAGACTCAGAGCACTTCAATCCATGTTTTTGTTCCATCTCAAAATTTTGAGTGTAACTATCCTCAATTTCACGTCCAAGGTCAGTATTTCCTAATTTCAAGAAAAAAGTGGCCACTTAAACCCCCTTTTTGGGAACCATCTTGGTGCACTTAGCCTAAAATATTTTGTCACATGTTTTCAAATTTCTCATAAATGTCAAATCAAAGAAAATATTTTGTTTGGAGGCAATCCCATGTTTAATGTAATATAATTGATGCATCATTGATAGGAATTTGATGTTCAAAAGGAGCTTATCACGAGTGGGTAGTACAACACCTTCATTGGTCATTGCAAAATATTTTATGTAAAATATTTTGTTGAGAAGTTTTCAAAAAATTTCACAAATGTCATTATTTTCTAGAAAATCAAAATAATATTTTGTTATAGGTTTTCAATTATCCACAAATGTTCATTATTTTTTTCAAAAATTAGATAAAATATTTTGTCATAGGTTTTTAAATTTCTCGTAAATGTCAAATCCGAGAAAATATTTTGTTGAGAGGTTTTCAAAATTTTCACAAATGTCATTATTTTCTGGAAAATCAAAAAAAAAAAAATTTGTTATAGGTTTTCAATTTTCCACAAATGTTCGTTATTTTTTTTAAAAAATAGATAAAATATTTTGTCACAGGTTTTCAAATTTCTACCAAAGGCGCATTTGGTACAACAGTAATGATTTTGTCAGATGCAATTTGCTAACATTTAATGGTGTGCAGATTTTTCTATCAAAGATCAAGGAATTTAAGATAATGAAAGACATAGCAATAGGTAATGGAGTCCAAGTCCAAAATACAACATGAGAGTTCCATCAGAGCATTGTCATTCAATACAGTGGCATGCAATATCAAAGACAATGCCCTTTCTATCATAACATCATCCTTCCACCGTTAGTGGCGTGCCATTTCAAACACAATGCCCTGGAAACAAGATTTTATATTGACACAAGAATCAAGCTTTTACTTGTGAATTTATTTTGAAGCAGCAATTAAAGTCAAATAAGAGCAGGAAGAGGTTTGCAGTCATTTGCCTAGGGTTCTACTCTCAGTTCAGGGGGGAGGGATATTAAATACTTTGGAGGTGATCTCATGTTTTATGTAATATAATTGGCGTGTCATTGATAGGATTTGGATGTTCAAACGGAGCTTATCATGAGTGGGAAATACAACACCTTCATTGGTCATTACAAATATTTTTTTGAAAATATTTTGTTGACAGGTTTTCAAAATTTTCACAAATGTCATTATTTTCTCGAAAATCAAAAAAAAAAATCTTATAGGTTTTCAATTTTCCACAAATGTTCGTTATTTTTTTCAAAAATTAGATAAAATATTTTGTCACAGGTTTTCAAATTTCTTGTAAATGTCAAATCTAAGAAAATATATTGTTGAGAGATTTTCAAAATTTTCACAAAGGTCATTATTTTCTGGAAAATCAAAAAAAAAATTGTTATAGGTTTTCAATTTTCCACAAATGCTCATTTTTAAAAAAAAATTAGATAAAATATTTGGTCACGGGTTTTCAAATTTCTACCAAAGGCACATCTAGTACATAAGTATAGATTTTGTCGAATGCAATTTGCTCACATTTAATGGTGTGTGGATTTTTCTTTCAAACCTCAAGGAATTTAAGATAATGAAAGACATAGCAATAGGTAATGGAGTCCAAGTCTAAATGACGATGTGATAGATCCATTAGAGCATCATCATTCAATACAGTGTCGTGCAATATCAAAGACAATGCCCTTTCCATCATAGCATCATCCTTCCAACATCAGTGGCGTGCCATTTCAGATACAATGCACTGGAAACAAGATTTAATACTGACAAAACAATCAAGCTTTTAGTTGTACATTTATTTTGAAGCAGTAGTTAAAGTCGAATAAGAGCAAGAAGAGGTTTGCAATCATTTGCCTAGGGTTATGCTCTCAGTTTAGGGGGGAGGGAGAATAAATCCTTTGGAGGCGATCCCATATTTTATATAATATAATTGACGCATCATTGATAGGATTTAGATGTTCAAAAGGAGCTTATCATAAGTGGGCAGTACAACACCTTCATTGGTCATTGCAAATATTTTCTTGAAAATATTTTGTTGAGAGGTTTTCAAAATTTTCACAAATGTCATTATTTTCTGGAAAAAAAAAAAAATTGTTATAGGTTTTCAATTTTCCATAAATGTTCGTTATTTTTTAAAAAAATTAGATAAAATATTTTGTTACAGGTTTTCAAATTTCTTGAAAATGTCAAATCAAAGAAAGTATGTGGTTGAGAAGTTTTCAAAATTCACAAATGTCATTATTTTATGGGAAGTCAAAAAATATTTTGCTATAGGATTTCTCTTTTCCACAAATGTTCGTTATTTGGCGCATCTAGTAGAGTAGTACAGATTTTGTTGGATACAATTTGCCAACATTTAATGGTGTGCAGATTTTTTTGTCAAAGATCAAGGACTTTAAGATAATGAAAGACATAGTAATAGGTAATTGAGTCCAGGTTCAAAAGATGGCATGACAGTTCCATCAAAGCACCTTCATACAATACAATGGCGTGCAATATCAAAGATAGTGCCATTTCCATCATAGCACCGTCCTTCCACCTTAAATGGAGTAGAATTTCAGATACAATTCCCTAGAAACAAGATTTTATACTAACAAAAGAATCAAGATTTTAGCTGTGCATTTATTTTGAAGCAACAATTAAACTCGAATAAGAGCAAGAAGAGGTTTGCAATCATTTGCCTAGTGTTCTACTCTTAGTTCAAGAGGGGAGATTAAATCCTTTGGAGGCGATCCCATATTTTTTGTAATATAATTGATGCATCATCCATAGCATTTGGATGCTCAAAAGAAGCTTATCACGAGTGGGCAATACAACACCTTCATTGGTCATTGCAAATATTTTCTTGAAAATATTTTGTTGAGAGGTTTTCAAAATTTTCACAAATGTCATTATTTTCGAGAAAATAAAAAAAAATATTATTATAGGTTTTCAATTTTCCACAAATGTTTGTTACTTTTTTTGAAAAATTAGATAAAATATGTTGTCATAGGTTTTCAAATTTCTCATAGATATCAAATAAGAGAAAATATTTTGTTGAGAGGTTTTCAAAATTTTCACAAATGTCATTATTTTCTAAAAAACTAAAAAAATATTTTGTTATAGGTTTTCAATTTTTCACAAATGTTCGTTATTTTTTTGAAAAATTAGATAAAATATTGTCACGAGTTTTCAAATTTATACCAAAGGCACATTTGGTACAACAGTATAGATTGTGCCAGATGCAATTTGCTCACATTTAATGTTGTGCAGATTTTTTAGTTAAAGTTCAAGGAATTTAAGCTAATGAAAGACATGGCAATAGGTAATGGAGTCCAAGTCCAAAAGATGACGTGATAGTTCCATCAGAGTAACGTCATTCAATACAGAGGTGTGCAGTATCAAAGACAATGCCCTTTCCATCATAGCAGCATCCTTCCACTGGTGTGCCATTTCATATACAATGCCCTAGAAACAAGATTTTATACTGACAAAATAATCAAGCTTTTACCTGTGCATTTATTTTGAAGTAGCAAGTAAAGTCGAATAAGAGAAAGAAGAGGTTTGAAATCGTTTTCCTAGGGTTCTGCTCTTAGTTCAAGGGGGAGGGAGAGTAAATCCTTTGGAGGTGATCCCATGTTTCATGTAATATAATTGACACATCATTGATAGGATTTGGATGTTCAAAAGGAGCTTATCACGAGTAGGTAGTACAACACCTTCATTGGTCATTTCAAATATTTTCTTAAAAATATTTTGTTAGAGGTTTTCAAAATTTTCACAAATGTCATTATTTTCTAGAAAATCAAAAAAATATTTTGTTACAAGTTTTCAATTTTCCACAAATGTTCGTTACTTTTTTGAAAAATTAGATTTTTCATAGGTTTTCAAATCTCGTGTATGTCAAATCAGAGAAAATATTTTGTTGAGAGGTTTTCAAAATTTTCACAAATGTCATTAGATAAAATATTTTGTCACTGGTTTTCAAATTTCTACCAAAGGCGCATTTGGTATAGAAGTACATGTTTTTTCTGATGCAATTTGCTAACATTTAATGGCATTTATATTTTCTATCAAAGATTAAGCAATTTAAGATAATGAAAGACATAGAATTAGGTAATGGAGTCCAAGTCCAAAAGATGATGTGACAGTTCCATCAGAACATCGCCATTCAATACAGTGGCGTGCAATATCAAAGATAATACCCTTTCCATCATAGCACCGTCCTTCCAGTGTCTATGGCATGCCATTTTAGATACAATGCCCTGGAAACAAGATTTTATACTGACAAAACAGTCAACCTTTTAGCTATGCATTTATTTTGAAGCATCAATTAAAGTCGAATAAGAGCAAGAAGAGGTTGGCAGACATTTGCCTAGGGTTCTGCTCTTAGTTCAAGGGGGGAGATTAAATCCTTTGGAGGTGATCCCATGTTTTATGTAATATAATTGACGCATCATTGATAGGATTTGGATGTTCAAAAGGAGCTTATCACGAGTGGGCAATACAACACATTCATTGGTCATTGCAAATATTTCCTTGAAAATATTTTGTTTGAGAGGTTTTCAAAAATTTCACAAATGTTATTACTTTCTGTAAAATAAAAAAAATATTTTGTTATAGGTTTTCAATTTTCCACAAATGTTTGTTAATTTTCTAAAAAATTATATAAAATATATTGTTGCAGGTTTTCAAATTTCTCGTAAATGTCAAATCAAAGAAAATATTTTGTTGAGAGGTTTTCAAAATTTTCACAAATATCATTATTTTCTGAAAAATCCAAAAAAAAAATTGTTATAGGTTTTCAATTTTCCACAAATGTTCATTATTTTTTTGAAAAATTTAATAAAATATTTTGTCACAAGTTTTCAAATTTCTACCAAAGGCGCATCTTGTATAGTAGTACAAATTTTGTCGGATGCAAATTGCTAACATTTAATGGTGTGTAAATTTTTCTATTAAAGATCAAGGAATTTAAGATAATGAAAGACATAGCAATATGTAATGGAGTCCAAGTCCAAAAGACGAGGTGACAATTCCATCAGAGAACCGTCATTCAATATAGTGGCATGCAATATCAAAGACAATGCCCTTTCCATCATAGCACCATCCTTCCACCATCAGTGGCATCCCATTTCAGATACAATGCCCTGAAAATAAGATTTTATACTGACACAAGAATCAAGCTTTTAGATGTGCATTTAATTTGAAGCAACAATTAAAGTCAAATAAGAGCAAGAAGAGGTTTGCAATCATTTGCCTAGGGTTCTACTCTCAATTCAAGGGGGAGGGAGATTAAATCCTTTGGAGGTGATCCCATATTTTATGTAATATAATTGACTCATCACTAAAAGGATTTGGATGTTCAAAGGGAGCTTATCACGAGTGGGCAGTACAACACCTTCATTGGTCAATTCAAATATTTTCTTGAAAATATTTTTTGAGAGGTTTTTAAAATTTTCACAAATGTCATTATTTTCTGGAAAATCAAAAAACTATTTTTTTATAGGTTTTTAATTTTCCACAAATGTTCTTTTTTTAAAAAAAATTAGATAAAATATTTTGTCACAAGTTTTCAAATTTTTCATAAATGTCAAATCAAAGAAAATATTTTCTTGAGAGCTTTGCAAAATTTTCATAAATTTCATTATTTACTCGAAAATCAAAAAATATTTTGTTATAGGTTTTCAATTTTCCACAAATGTTCGCTATTTTTTTGAAAAATTAGATAAAATATTTTGTCATGGTTTTCAAATTTCTACCAAAGTCACATAATGTACAACAATACAGATTTTGTCGAATGCAATTTGCTAACATTTAATAGTGTGCAGGTTTTTCTTTCATAGATCAAGGAATTTAAGATAATGAAAGACATAGCAATAGGTAATGGAGTCCAAGTCCAAAAGACGACGTGACAGTTCCATCAAAGCAACATCATTCAATACAGTGGCGTGCAATGTCAAAGACAATGCCCTTTCCATCATAGCATTGTCCTTCAACCATCAATGGTGTGCCATTTGAGATACAATCCCTTGGAAACAAGATTTTATACTAACAAAAGAATCAAGCTTTTACTTGTGCATTTATTTTGAAGCAGCAATAAAGTTGAATAAGAGCAAGAAGAGGTTTGCAGTCATTTTCCTAGGGTTTCACTCTTAGTTCAGAGGGGAGGGAGATTAAATCCTTTTGAGGCAATCCCATGTTTTATGTAATATAATTGATGCATCATTGATAGGATTTGAATTTTCAAAAGGAGCTTATCACGAGTAGGAAGTACAACACCTTCATTGGTCATTGCAAATACTTTCTTGAAAATATTTTGTTGACAAGTTTTAAAAAATTTCACAAAAGTCATTATTTTATAAAAAAGCAAAACAATATTTTGTTATAGGTTTTCAATTTTTAACAAATGTTCGTTATTTTTTTGAAAAATTAGATAAAATATTTGTCACAGGTTTTCAAATTTCTCGTAAATGTCAAATCAGAGAAAATATTTTGTTGAAAGGTTTGCAAGATTTTCACAAATGTCATTATTTTCTGGAAAATCAAAATAATATTTTGTTGTAGGTTTTCAATTTTGTAGAAATGTTCGTTATTTTTTATGAAGAATTAGATAAAATATTGTCACAGGTTTTCAAATTTTTACCAAAGGCTCATCTAGTACAATAGTACATTTTTTGTCGAATGCAATTTTCTAACATTTAATGGTGTGCAGATTTTTCTGTCAAAGATCAAGGAATTTAAGATAATGAAAGACAAAGCAATAGGTAATGGAGTCCAAGTCCAAAAGACGATGTGACAGTTCCATCAAAGCACCCTCATTCAATACAATGTCGTGCAATATCAAAGACAGTGCCCTTTCCATCATAGCACCATCCTTTCACCGTCAGTGTCATGCCATTTCAAATACAATGCCTTGGAAACAAGATTATATACTAACAAAATAATCAAGCTTTTAGCTATGCATTTATTTTGAAGCAACAATTAAAGTCAAACAAGAGCAAGAAGAGGTTCGCAGTTATTTTCCTAGGGTTTTGCTCTTAGTTTAGGGGGGAGGGAGATTATATCCTTTGGAGGTGATCCCATGTTTTATGTTATATAAATGATGCATCATTGATAGGTTTTGGATGTTCAAAAGGAGCTTATCACGAGTGGGTAGTACAACACCTTCATTGGTCATTGCAAATATTTTCTTGAAAATATTTTGTTTGAGAGGTTTTCAAGATTTTCACAAATGTTATTATTTTCTAGAAAATCAAAAAAAAAATTGTTATAGGTTTTCAATTTTCCACAAATGTTCATTATTTTTTTGAAAAATTAGATAAAAATTTTGTCACGGGTTTTCAAATTTCTCGTAAATGTCAAATCAGAGATGTAGAAGAGGGGGATTTGCTACTCACGAGTTCACTTTATTCAGAGAGCCTCACAAGGCGAACTGCCCTAAACTACCTCAAGGAACAATGCGGAAGTTTCAAAATTTGAAAGATCAAGTCACATAAGATTTTATCGACAAACTAACGAGGTCTCAGCCAAAGGACGCTAGCATAGAATATGGACAACAACGCAGTGCGTTGGCATCTCAGAGGCATGCTGGCATCTTATATAGACCAGAAAGTGAGAATGTCACAGAAAATACCTAAATGGTTGCTACCAAACATATTACTAAGAATTGTTAGAATGCAATGAGTAGTAGAATGTAATAGAACGGAAATAAAGTAAAATAGATGATAAAGATAAGGAGAAGAAAGGAAAGAAGATGCTCACAACCACACAAGCGACGAAACCTCTAGCATGTGAATGTCTTCAATACGTGCATGTGTCATATCTAGAGAGAATGTTGGGGTTGTATAGGGGTTTGCCTCAATCAAACCCCCATTTTGTTCTCATCTCCACAAATAGCCAGAAGATAGAGAAAGAGATAAATGAACAAAGCGTGTGGTGAAAGCAAAACCCGCTCAGGAGTAGAATCCACACCACCAAGTAGGTATGCAAATGATAGGGGATATGTAATCCCAAGATGCTCACAAGCATGAAATGAGGGAAATAGAGATGCAAAGAATGTTGTAAAGGGAGCTTGAGAGATCTTGAAGCTGCTACAACAAGCTACATGAAGCTATGCAAGCAAAAGTTGAAGTGTAGAAGGCTAAAGCAAAAGTTGGAGTGAAGTTGAAATTAGAAGAGTGGAGCTAGAAATGGAGGAAGAGTTGCAAATGAAGTGAAAGGACATCTTTTAAAGAGGGAAAATAAGCAAAAGGAAGCTTCTCGGATGGTTACAAAGCATCTTGAGTTGTTACTACTGACCAAAGGAGGTGACAAGTAGAAAGCATGCTCAAAAATAGTCGTTTGAGCGATGAAACATCGCAAGACGCTAGCACGGCGCGTGGACGTCCACGTGGCGTGCTAGTGTCTGGACACATCACGCTACAAAATGACGAGAATGGGAAAATCCCAAAGTTTAATGTAAAGCTAATGCGCAAAGGGTAGCTATTGAAAAGAGGCGTTGGAGCATCCTAAGAGGGAAAAAAGCTTATGTAGGGGCTAAAGTGAGCCTACTCAAGATGCTAAGGGAGTGGACACTAAAGCAAATGCAAAAATGTATGTGAAATTATGAGGGGTGCAATTTTACGCTTATACATTTTTCCCCCACTTTAGTGGGCATATGAATCTACACTAATATGCATGCTAAAGGAAATCTACTAAACATAAATAACATCATATGCCAAAAGGATACTGTAGAGGAAGCAGATAACTCTTTGAACCACATAAGTATGCCTCCAGGCTGACAATCTGCAAAACCAATACATTAGACAAGAAAAACTTGCACCAAACAACAATGTTAGACCATAAAAAGCTAAAGGATTCGAGTCAGCAAAGTGAAAGAGACCTTGATGTAAATGGTTGTCTCAGTACTATGCATCATCCCCAAACAATACATAGAAGAATTTTAAAATGAAGAGAGAAAGAGCATATACCTAAAATGAAGAAGATGCATATCTTTGATCCAGTATATACAAGTTAAGAGATAAAAAATGAAATGAATTCAAGAGTGATAAAAGCAATCCCCACTTGAGGAGGAAAACCTGTGTCACAAAATATAGGTGATAAAAGTAATCCTCGGTCAAGGAGGAAAACTCATATCACAAAATATAGGTGATAAAAGTAATCCCTACTCAAGGAGGAAAACATGTATCATGAAGTGTAGGTGACAAAAGAAATCCCCGCTCGAGGAGGAAAACTTGTATCACAAAATATAGGTGATAAAAGCAATCCCCACTCGAGGAAGAAAACCTGTATAACCAAATAAGGATGTAAAGGAGCTTTGCAGGTTCTCGGTCCTGTGGAGCAAGAAAAATTAGAGAATCTTGTGGTTGCTACAAGCTGCGTTGAAGGAGAGTTACAGAAAACATAGGTCTAGTCAGGCTACCCCCAAGCTAGATGCGAAGATATGAAATAGGTCTAGTTAGGTTACCCCCAATCTAGATGCAAAGATATGAAATATTTCTAGTCAGGTTTCCCCCAAGCTAGACGTGAAAGAATCCATTTGAGATAAATACTTTCAAAGGGGATCCCTTGAAAACCCTTCAAAAGAGAAAGAGGGGTCCTCTTAAGGGATGCTTCAGTTTAAAGATAGAGAAGAGAGGGGGTCCTTAAGAAGGATACACATCTCCAAAATGAGTTATCACTACCCCCAACATATAGGGGAGGAGAACCATGCAAACATACAGGATAGAGGTAAACCTCGATATCACTTGTCATGTGAAGAAAAGGCAGGTGAATCAATCAAACGGGAGTTTGATGGCACCTAAATCACAAAGATGTTGTATTTTATCTTTCAAGGCCTTACATTCACTAGTGGAATGGCCAAGAACTCGATGGTATGCACAAAAAGTATGTTCTCCTTCATCATGTTTATGAATTTTATTACATGTAGGAGAAGGAAGAGTGATTAAGTGGGCTTTTAGAAGCCACAACAAAATACACTCTTACGCAGATAAAGGATGAGGAGCAGGAAGCAAGCCTTTCTCTTGTGGAGAAAAGTTTGACTTCTCACAAGAAGATGAAGAAGGCACGAAGATGGAAGACAATGGAGGAAGAATCTTTTCAACAGGATGAGGTTGAGAAGAATTCATGCCACTCAACCATGGCTTCTGTTTAGATCATTCCTTCAAGCAACCAAGTCCCAAAGTACGCTTACAAGGTGTGAATTCTATAGGGACCTGAATGCCTTGTTCATTACGCCCACAACCTTTACACTCATAGCCATATTTAGAAACAAGATTAAAGTCAGGGCCATAACGTGTTTGCAAGTCTTGAAAAGGAGGATCCTCATAAAGAGCATTGTCCCAACAGTGGGGATCACACTCCTCTATGGGATTGCCATCATCTTTTTTAACAGGATTGTCAACATTATCCTCTTTAATAGAAGTGTAATCATCTTCCTTAGAAGGAGGATCAACACTAAGAACATTGCAACTTGCATCCACATTACCCCATGATGCAGAAGAATGATCATCTTTGATAGCAGGTGCAGATGATGTTATCAAAGGGTCTAGGTGGATCGGGTCAACTTTATACTCCCCACTAAAGGATTCTATAAAATACAAGGAACCCCAATCATCACCAAGACATGTATTCTTTTGAGAAGTAGAAATAGTAGACCTAATATTTCTTTCTTCAAAAGGATCTTCTTCAAGGACATTTGTCTCAAGAGTATCATTTGTACTAGATACTATTGGAGTAAACATAGACACATTGGAAGACACTGAAGGAATAAGAGTAGGCACAATTGAAGCTTGACCAGTCGTTGCCATTTCACATAAGTGCATAGCCTCAGGGTCAGCCTTAACTGTGACTACTTTATTTTTAGCAATGAACTTAATAGATTTATGCAAGGTAGATGAGACTACACCCATAGCATGAATCCACAGTCTACCAAGAAGAAGGTTATATCGTAATTTTTTGGACATAACATATAAAGGGTGGGTACGATAATGGGTCCAAGCTGTAAAGGTAATACTATTGTACCTAGAGCTTGTTGCCTAACATTATTGAACTCGCAAATAACAACAAAAGAATCATGAAGAGAAGATGGATCAATATTAATCTTATGCAATAGATTAGTGTTGCATACATTGAGCGCCGAACCAGCATCAACAAGAGTATGTCTAATGCCAATCTTATTAATGTTAACTATGATCATTAAAGGGTCTGCTTTCTTTTGTACTTCTGGAGGCGGGAGTTCTTGTGGATAGAATGTAATATTTGGCGAATCCACATAAATATAGGCTATCAACGCATCAACATCTGTCGACCTAGCGGAAGAAGGCAGGAGGATATTTTGCAAGGCTTCTTGAAGCATACCTTGGTAAACTAGAGTAGACTAAAGCAAGTCCCATAGTGAGATCTTAGTCGGAGTAACTTGAAGTTGCTCAAAAAGATTGTAATCACTAGGTGCTTTAGTTGTAGGTTTGGGAGCTAAAGGAAGACTTGGTTGTTTATTTGTTCTATTCTCATAAGTATGGGCTACCGCTCTATAAGAGGGAGTCTTAGAAGGATCGAGAGAACCACCATCAATAGAACAAATCCTTTTAGAAGGACGAGCTAGAGTCACTTAAATAACCAGTCTCTTAGGACTTTGAGGGGCAACAAAGACAAACTACATTTACAGAATCATCATAGCTAGTAGAACAATTATTTGAATACATATTCTCAACATCAATCCAAATAGGATCAAATGTGGAAGGAGACTTATCGTTCACTAATGCATCATCTTTAGAGGAGAGTGCATTGGAATAGATAAGAAGTTCATCATTCAAAAATGAAACATCTCTAGGAGAGTGCATCAGAACATATAAGAGATTCCTCATTCACGAATTTGAATTCTGAGCATTGAATCAAAAGTTATGACCCCACCAAGTAGGGTAAATAAATTCCTAGTTTTTTGGAAGATTTTCTCTTCACGTTAGGTTCACCAAAATGTAGAAGAGGGGGATTCACTACTCATGAGTGATCTTCATTCAAAGAACCTCACGGGGTGAACTTCTCTAAAATACCTCAAGGAACAAAGCAGAAGTTTCAAATTTTGAAAGAGCATGTCACAGAGATTTTTTGGACAAACTAACAAGCTCTCAACCAAAGGACGTCAATGCAGAATATGGACGACAGTGCGGCACGTTGGCATCTTGTACAAACCAAAAAGTGAGAATGTCACAGAAAATACCTAAATGGTTGCTACCAAACATATTACTAAGAACTGATAGAATGTGATAAGTAGTAGAATGTAATAGAACAAAAATAAAGTAAAATAGATGATAAAGGTAAGGAGAAGAAAGGAAAGAAGATACTCACAACCATGCAAGTGATGAAACCTCCAACATGTGAATATCTTCAATACCTGCATGCATGATATCTAGAGAGAATGTTGAGGTTGTATAGGGCTTTGCCTTACTCAAACCCCCATTTTGATGTTCCCACCTCCATGGACAGCCAGAAGATAGAGAAAGAGAGAAATGAACAAAGTGTGGTGAAAGAAAAACCCGCTCAGGAGTAGAACCCGTACCACCAAGTAGGTATGAAATGATAGGGGATATGGAATCTCAAGATGCTCACAAGCATGAAATGAGGAAATAGAGTTGCAAAGAATGTTGTAAAGGGAGCTTGAGAGAGCTTGAAGCTACTACAACAATACATGAAGCTCTGCAAGCAAAAGTTGAAGTGTAGAAGGCTAAAGCCAAAGCTGGAGTGAAGCTGAAATTAGAAGAGTGGAGCTAGAAATGGAGGAAGAGTTGCAAATGAAGTGAAATGACATCTTTTAAAGAGAGAAAAGAAGCAAAATGAAGCTTCCTAGGCAGTTGCAAAGCATCTCAAATCATTACCACCGACCAAAGGAGGTGACAAGTGGAAAGCATGCTAAAAAATGATCGTTTAAGCATTGAAATGTCGTAGGACACTAGTCGACGCACAAAATTCCATGCGGCATGCTAGTGTCTGGACACGTCACGCTACAAAACGATGAGAATGAGAAAATCCCAAAGTTCGATGTAAAGCTAATGCGCGAAGGGTAGCTATTGAAAAGAGGCGTTGGAGCATCTTGAGAGGGAAAAAGGTTGATGCAGGGGCTAAAGTGAGCCTACTCAAGATGCTAAGGGAGTGGACACTAAAGCGAATGCAAAAATGTATGTGAAATTGTGAGGGGTGCAATTTTACGCTTATACAAGAGAATATTTTGTTGAGAGGTTTTCAAAATTTTCACAAATGTCATTATTTTTTGGAAAATCAAAAAAAAAATTGTTATAGGTTTTCAATTTTCCACAAATGTTCATTATTTTTTTGAAAAATTAGATAAAATATTTTGTCACGGGTTTTCAAATTTCTACCAAAGGTGCATCTGGTATAGCAATACAAATTTTGTTGGATGCAATTTGCTAACATTTAATGGTGTGCAATATTTTTTGTCAAAGATCAAGGAATTTAAGATAATGAAAGACATAGCAATAGGTAATGGAGTCCAATTTCAAAAGACAGTGTGACAATTCGATCATAGCACCATCTTTCAATACAGTGGCATGCAATATCAAAGACAATGCCCTTTCCATCATAACATTGTCCTTCCACCATCAATGGCATGCCATTTCAGATACAATGCCCTGGAAACAAGATTTTATACTGACAAAAGAATCAAGCTTTTAGCTATGCATTTAATTTGAAGCAGCAATTAAAGTCGAATAAGAGAAAAAAGAGGTTTGTAGTCATTTACCTAGGGTTCTGCTCTTAGTTCAAGGGGTGGGGGGAGATTAAATCCTTTGGAGGTGATCCCATGTTTTATGTAATATAATTGACACATCATCAATAGGATTTGGATGTTCAAAAGGAGCTTATCATGAGTGGGCAGTACAACAACTTCATTGGTCATTGTAAATATTTTCTTGAAAATATTTTGTTGAGAGGTTTTCAAAATTTTCACAAATGCCATTATTTTCTGGAAAATAAAAAAAATATTTTGTTATAGGTTTTCAATTTTCCACAAATGTTCATTATTTTTTTGAAAAATTAGATAAAATATTGTCACAGGTTTTCGAATTTCTCGTATATGTCAAATAAGAGAAAATATTTTGTTGAGAGGTTTTCAAAATTTTCACAAATGTCATTATTTTCTAGAAAATCAAAAAAAAAATTTGTTATAGGTTTTCAATTTTCCACAAATGTTCGTTATTTTTTTGAAAAATTAGATAAAATATTTTGTCACAGGTTTTCAAATTTCTAAAGGTGCATATGGTACAACAATACAGATTTTGTCGGATGAAATTTGCTAACATTTAATGGTGTGCTTTTTTGTCAAAGATCAATGAATTTAAGATGGTGAAAGACATAGCAATAGGTAATGGAGTCCAATCCAAAAGACAATGTGACAATTCCATCAAAGCACCGTCATTCAATAAAGTGGTGTGCAATATCAAAGATAGTGCCCTTTCTATCATAGCATTGTCCTTCCAATGTCAATGGCATGCCATTTCAGATACAATGCCCTGGAAACAAGATTTTATACTGACAAAAGAATCAAGCTTTTACCTATGCATTTATTTTGAAGCAGCAATTAAAGTCGAATGATAGAAAGAAGAGGTTTGCAGTCATTTGCCTAGGGTTTTGCTCTTAGTTTAGGGGGGGGAGATTAAATCCTTTGGAGGCAATCCCATGTTTTATGTAATATAATTGATGCATCATTTATAGAATTTGGATGTTCAAAAGGAGCTTATCACGAGTGGGCAATACAACACCTTCATTGTTCATTGCAAATATTTTCTTGAAAATATTTTGTTGAGAGGTTTTCAAAATTTTCACAAATGTCATTATTTTTTGGAAAATCAAAAAAATATTTTGTTATAGGTTTTCAATTTTCCACAAATGTTCGTTATTTTTTTGAAAAATTAGATAAAATATTTTGTCACGGATTTTCAAATTTCTCGTAAATTTCTTGTTATGAGAATCTATCTTAATTGAAATTTGCTTCAGTTTAAGTGAAAACACCCACTTGAGCAAGGGCCACTCAAGGTGTTGTCCTTCACTACATTTCCATTTTTTATTTATGTTAGTAGTTACTTCATAATTGCATAATCAGTTAAGATAGATTCTCATATCAAGTTATCAACCTAATCTAAATCCTCAAATTCACTTAATCATATCAACTCAAGATCATTCATTATACATTCCAAAATATCACATGAAATCTTGCTCAAAGATTGTATTTAGAAAAACCATGTTGAACAATCAACATGTCTGTGTACTAGTAACTGAAACTGAAAAGCATTTGATAAAGACTCAACTTCTGACTATATACATGCACTGGGAAGTTTATTCAAAACACAACTCTAAACTAAAATCATTAATTACAACTCCCTAGCTATCGAAGTGTAATTAAGATCTAGTTATCCTAACTACAACTGAAAAGAAACATTCCAAATAGGATTAGAACTCTGCAATAACAGAACTAAAACATGGAACATAGAAATAGTTATGCCAAAATCCTAATGATAGCAAGGTTGTTCTTTTTCAATACCTTTATTTTTTGTCATAATGATGCATGATTGTCTTCATCAGGTGTCTCCATGTTGTAGTTATTGCGCTCAATGTATTCAAGAACATCCCCTGCTTCATTGTTTAGAAACTCCTTCGGCTAGGGGTTGCATTTTGCAGTTGCTACAAGCTATAATTTATTCTTAGACTGCAAGAGGTTAGTTCATAAAACATGCACACAATACTAACTACCATGATTAAACACAGATATCAATCATAATTCATTCATATTCACATATAAATCATACAACACCATCACATCATAACTGCATTTCCATATACTTCAACCAAGTTCAAGGTTTGCATAATAAACATAAAAGATGTCATACTGTAGAAATAATTGTCTTAGAAATGTCTTATAAGCAACATAAAGATAACATAAAACTAGCTAATAAATGGGCTCATCACTCCCCCAACTACCCTTTTGCTTGCCCTCAAGCAAATGAACTAGGGGGATAGATTATAGTCTAATGTAATCTCTCTAAGGTCTATGATAGTATTTACTCCCTTGGTCTGCTTCAAGTAGAATCCCCTATAACATGAAAGCCTCCTCATTCTAGTGAGTTCAACCTATTCACATTCCTCCATCTTATCCCCTGTCCAATGTGGCACTAGATAAAGGATGGGTGGTTGGAATGTTAGTGGCAGCCATTTAAGTCCATGGTTAATAGCAATATCCATATACTTGTGCACTCTTTCAAGCATATCCATGAAGTTGTACACTGAATGTGGCTCTTTCCTTTGTAGCTCTAGAGTCAAATTATCCCATCTTTGTTGTACATACTTATAAATATGATGAACCAATCCAACTACCAATGTCTGCATTCTATTACAATCTTGCATCCTCAATCTCATGATCTTTCCTCCTAGTCCTTTGTACTTCAGAAGTTGTAACCATTCATTTATGATGGAATTAGGGTCATTTGATTTTGTCCTTATTGGGAGAGCAATAGATTTCTCTCTCCTCATATTCCTCCATTAGTTCACCCTTGAATCCTTCATTCTTAAAGTAGGATGCTAGACTGTAAATCCCCCACAAACATCAAGGGGTTCCATTTTGTCTCCTTAGGCACTACATAGTTATGCAGATAGTACTCACAAAGATGGTCTTGTTCATCTAGTGTAGAGTCAGTAAAAACATTAAGGAAATCATATTTCCTGCTCATTCCAACTGATTGGTTACTTATTAGCTTATTAAACTAAAAACTTAAAAAACTTTTCTTGACAAAACAATGCATAAGTTCTTGCCGAGGGTCTACATCTAATAATTTGGGAAACTTTATCTGCTACCTCCTCCACTCTGACTACTAACTTGTTCAACTCAATGTCCTTCCCCTCCAACACTTTGGTATGCTCTGCAATTAGGGTTTCTTTTTCTTTTCTCTAGTTTTCCTTCTCTTGTGAAAATTCATGAACTTTCCATAACTCATACCCAAGGGATAGAGTTGTACTATGAGTTGGAGTCTTTATAGGAGGGGGTTTTCTATTCTCTGTTGCAAGCTATGTATCCCCTATTTTAACTATGGAAAGTTGTGCCAATAGGTCTAGTTTTTCCCCATGCCCATATGTATGTAGTTTCTTCTCCATCTCTTGAATCTTCATCTCCCTTTTTTATCCCTTTATTCATAAGTTTTCACTTGTTCTTCCAGTTGCTTAATTATTTCTAATGCTTCCTCTAATTCTTTCCTAACATTCCTTTCTTCTAAAAATATTTCCTCATCCCTTAAAGTATGATCATCACAACCCCCAGTGTATTCAAAACCTTCATTATCAGGGTTGTCTAAGGTTCTCTTCTTGGTTTTATGAGCAACAAAGATATCATTTGAATCTGAGTCAGAGGTGGATACATACCATTTTCTTTTGGCAAGAACATACACCTTTTCAGGAGCATTTTCCTTTATTTTTGAGTTGGTGTCAACCATCATAATGTTTTCCTCTTATGTTTCCTTACCCCTCAATTATTTTTCTGGTTTCCTATGCTTCCCCTCATAACACCTTTTTGTCTCAACCGGCCTAAATGTTGAGGTGTAGCAATTGTCTCTTTTTGTGTATCCTTTTTCTTCCAAACCATTGAAGGTGTAGAAGGGCTATCCCCCTTTTTCTTAGCTTTTGGTGTCTCAGAGGTGGATGGGGTCTTTTTTGTTGTTGGTTGCCTAGATGCTACAGGTGATGATTCTTGCACATTATGCTCCTCAGGTTCACCTTGGTTGTGGGTAGGTGAAGGAACTAGTGAACCAAGAGGGGTTTCTCTTGTAGGCACAATTGAGAATTCTAAGGTTTTAGGAATTGCAGGTTGCTCTAATATACTGCTAATGTCCTAACATTTCACAAAATCCTCCCAAGATACTTGTGGGTATTGAATTCTAAGACTACTTTTTGTTAATAGAGCTACTAAAAAATGGTGGGAAAGAGTTGAATCATTTTGTTTCCTTTGATATTCAGATCCCATCCTCTTTAACAAGTTGTAGAGGTAATTTGGCACATTAAAAAGTCTATTATGACGAAGATGGCTTAATAATTTGAAATGCACAGTGTAAAGAAGTGATAATCTACCATCACAAGTAAGGTACCTAATGATATATGAGGCACAGAAAGCCCAAACCCACTGAAGTGAAATTCTTTTAGTACCCTAGGATGATGAATCCAAGTTTTTTCCTTGTTCAAGGAATTCTTCTCTTGCTACCACTGTATTTGCTTAAGCTAGAAATTCAGCTCCAATCCTCAACAAACCAGATACTTGTGCAATTGCTCATTCTGATGCATCTACTGATAATCCCTTTACAATAGCTTCATCATGCTCCAATGTAGCTACAAATCTCCTTGTAATATCATAATCAAATTATGTCAACTTCATAAAATAATCAAGCCATCCTACCCTTGTGAAAATGGGTAACACTAATGCATCTTCCAATATTTGTTTATGTGCAATTAGCTCTCTTCTAATGATATCACTTCTCATGGTGATGTATTTTATCACCAATCAAAAACTCTTCAAGAACTCTAAAAATTCAACCCAAATTTTAATCTCAGCAGTCCACCAACCCATGTTATTTGTTACTTTTGCATGCACCTTTTCTTCAACAACTTCAATCACTTTTCCCTTTTCTCCTCTATTCAGCTTCTATAAGCTTGAAAGGTTCTGAATTAGCTTGAATTTAGGCAATTGACAACTAGAATCAACAAGAAAAAGGTTGTAGGTGCAAAGCAGGGTATGGCAAAAAGGTTTGCATGTTTACTTCTTGGTTTTGCATTTGGCTTTTTGGTAGCGGCAAAAACTAAAATTTGGCTTATATATTACCCTTTCCCCCAACTTAGATTCTTGAAGTGTCCTCACTTCAAATTAGGAAAAATAGGCGAAGGTAATAATTGCAAAGTATGGAAATAGAAGTAATGAATAGAAAGTGTGGAAGTTTTAATGCAAGTACATATGGAACACAATTAAAATCTATGTTAATTGTGGTTGTGTAGTATGCATACCTGGTGAATATTATGAACTAAACTTTTGCATGTGTGAAACTTATTTGAAGATTATCTGTTGCATGATGTTGATTTTACATGAGTTAATTGCAATGAATGAATGTATGGGGTGTGAAATTAATGACAGGCTAGCACATGGTTTGAAATGAGATGAAATGTACAGATGAGAGAAGCTGAATTGATGGTATGAATTCTTGAAATTTGAAATATGCATCATGAAATGAAATGAGAATGTTGCATGTACAGGATTTTTTGTTGCATGTGATGAAAAAGTGGAGTGAAAATGATAATTGACAATTAATGTGGCACCAAATTTTGAAATTTCTAACAAATAGTGTTGCGGGTTCCTTCCACAATAGGTCCCAACTGAAGTTTGACAATTCATGTGTAATGTGCTACAGGTCCTTACTACAACAGGTCCCTACCTAGAATGTGACAACTTTAATACATGAAGCTACAAGTCCCTACCACATTATGGAGAATGTTGCAAAACAAATGTGTATCATTGTAACTGTGTTGTGTGTGCATGTGAGGTGGATTAGTAAATTAAACTTGTGTGACCTCAAGGGGTGAGTTGTGTAGCTCATCCACTGAGTCACTTGAAGAACTTGGTACATTTGTTGATGAGTCATCATTGTGTGGTTATGTACTTGTATTTGAATCACTAATAATACCATATTGTTGAAGGAGAGAGAACGAAATCATCTTTTTGTACTAGTTTTTTATAAAGTTTCAACTGGTGGTCATTAACCAATAGTGAGAACCTTACAACATCTATGGTCTCCAACTTGACTACCCCATTAGGAAAAACTTGGCTTATCCCATAGGGTCCCAACCATCTAGATTGGAATTTTCCCTTAAAATCTTTATAACTTGAATCATATAATAAGGCCTAGTCTCCTATATTGAATCCCTTTGTCTTTATATATTGGTCATGCCATTTTGTCCTATGTTTTTGTACTATCTTTGTATGATGCATTACTTCCATCCCGATCTCATCCAGCCCATTTAAGTTATGCAATCTCTCCTTTTGTGCTACTGTGAGGTCCATGTCCAATTTCACTATTGTTCTGAGTGTTTTATACTCAAATTCTATTGGGAGAACTACAATCTTACCATATACTAGTTCATAGGGGGTGAAACCATTAACTTTTTTTTCCATGTTGCTCTATATGCCCATATTGCATCCAATAATCTAGTAGCCCAATCTTTCATGTGTAACTGCACTGTCTTGGTCAAAATGCTTTCAATTTCCCTATTTGTAACCTCCACCTGGCCATTGGCCTAAGGGTGATAAGGTGTGGACATTTTGTGCCTTATTTCATATTCTTCAACCAATTTTGTAATGAGCTCTAAAGTAAATTGTGGACCTTCATCAGTTACTATTTCCCTAGGCACTCCATACCTAGTAAAAATCTCTTCATACAAGAATTTAGCAACATTACCATCTTTGGAAAATTATAATACCTTCACTTCTACCCACTTGATCAGATAATCAATACAAACCAAAATGTACTCCTTGTTAGATGTAGGTGAAATTGGCCCAATGAAATCTAGACCCATTTGTCAAAGGGTGCTAGTGTCAGTTGTGGTTGCAAAGGCATTTCATCAATTCTGGTTGGCTTACCCATTCTTTGGCATTTGTCACAACTTCTTGTGTACTTGATAGAATCCTTGTGTAAAGTTGGCTAGTAGTAACCTATTGTGAGGATTTTGAATGTTGTCCTTTTGGCTGCAAAGTGACCCCCACAAGGCTCATCATGGCAAGTTTTCATTATATCAAAGACTTCATCTTCTCTTATAAACCTCATGATGTTGTTTAGGCTTGTGTAGAATATGGAAAACACTTATGCACTAGTTGTCTCTTTTCCTTTGGAGAAAAGTGTGTTGGTATTTGCCCTGTCACTAAATAATTTGCAATATCAGCATACGAGGGTGTATGTAGATTAAGAGCAAGCAAATGCTCATCTAGAAACAAGCCATCTATTACCCCTTCTGCTAATTGTGTTGGCAACCTTGACAGGAAATCTACTACTACATTGGCCTTTCTAGGTTTGTCCACTATTGTGATATCAAATTCTTGTGGGAGTATCCATCTAACTAGTCTGCCCCCTACCATAGGTTTATTCATCGGGTATCTTATAGTTGTATGATTTTTGTGGACAAAAACTGCATATCCAGTGATGTAATTCCTAAATGTTTTGATGGCATATACTACTGCTAACATTTCCTTCTCTATAACATTGTAATTTAGCTATACTCCCTGTAAGTTTTTGCTAGTGTAGTAAATAGCATATTCTTTATTGCCTTCTTTCTGACCCAAAACTGCTCCAATAGCAAAATTTGAGGCATCAATGTGTATAGGGAATGGTAATGTCCAATTCGCTCCCCTCAAAACAGGTGCTTTGGTTAAGGCTGTGTTAAGTTCCTCAAAAGAATGTTGGCACTCTGATGTCCAATCAAATTCTATATCTTTAGTCAGCAGAACAAACAATGGTCTTGCAATCTTACTGAAGTCCTTTATGAACCTCCTATAATAGCCTAAATGGCCTAGGAAGCTTCTAGCATCTCTCTACCTTTGTGGATCAGGTAATGTAGAAACGATCTCTATCTTATGTGGGTCAACTTGAATCCCTTCACTGGAAATGAAATGCCCTATAACAATTCCCTAAGTCATCATCATAAAGTGCTTTTCATTACTTAGGGAGAAGTTGTGTTCTTTACATATTTTCAAAACCTTTTCTAGATTGGTAAGGGCTTCTTCATAAGTTTCCCCATATGTGGTGAAGCCATCCATATATATCTCCATAGAGTCATGAGCATAATCAGAGAAGATGCTAAGCATTGACCTTTGAAAAGTAGTTGGGGCATTGCATAACCCAAAGGGTAGGACAAAATAGGCATAAGTACCCCAAGGGCATGTGAAAGTTATTTTGTCTTGATCCTCTGGAGCAATCTTTATCTAATTATAACCACTAAAACCATCTAGGAATGAAAAGTACTTCCCTACTAAAGAGTCAAGCACTTGATCAATGATGGGTAATGGGAAGTGGTCTTTCATGGTGGTTGTGTTCAGCTCCCTATAATCTACACATACCCTCCATTTTCCACCTCTCTTAGGTACAATAACCAAGGGTGATACCCATTCACTATCAAATATAGGATAAATGAAGTTTACATCAAGTAGTTTTTGGAGTTCAACTTTAACTATTTCTCTCAAAGCAGGTTCATTTGCCTTTGAGGCTTCTAATGGGTCTAAAACCATCATTTATATAGATCCTATGCATACATAAGTCAGGATTTATGCCCTTCATATCATGGTAATCCCATGTAAAGGCTATTGCATGTGCCTCTAGCACTGTATTCAGGAAATTTCGCTACTCTTTAGTTAATGCATTGTTTATGTTCAGTGTTTTTCCTAGTATGTATATAGTTGGTGGTTGAGTCTTTAGAATAAGTTGATTAATCCTTCAGTTGCAGATTTGATTATCAAACACTTTTCAGTTCCAGTTGTTATTACACAAACATGATTGTTCAACATGGGTTTTCTAAATACAATCTTTGAGCAAGATTTCATGTGATATTTTGAAATGTGTAATGAATGATCTTGAGTTGATATGATTAACTGAATTTGAGGATTTAGATTTGGTTGATAACTTGATATGAGAATCTCTCTTAATTGATTATGCAATTATGAAGTAACTACTAATAGAAATAAAAAATGGAAATATAGTGAAGGACAATACCTTGAGTGGCCCTTGCTCAAGTGGTTGTCTTCACTTAAACTAAACCAAATCTAAATCATTAGATTCACTTAATCATATCAACTCAAGATCATTCATTACACATTCCAAAATATCATATGAAATCTTGCTCAATGATTGTATTCAAAAAAACCATGTTGAACAATCAACATGTCTATGTAATAACAATTGGAATTGAAAAAGTGTTTGATAATCAAATCCACAACTAAAGGATTAATCAACTTATTATAAAGACTCAACCACCGGCTATATACATGCACGGGGAAGTTTATTCAAAACAAACTCTAAACTAAAATCATTAATTACAACTCCCTAGATATCAAAGCGTAATTAAGATCTAGTTATCCTAACTGCAACTAAAAAGAAATAAGAATCCAAATAGGATTAGAACTTTGCAATAACAAAACTAAAACATGGAACATAGAATTAGTTACGCCAGAATCCTAATAATAGCATGGTTCTTCTTCTTCAATGTCTTTATTGTTTGTCATAATGATGCACGATTGTCTTCATCAAGTGTCTCCCTATTGTAGTTATTACGCTCAGTGTATTCAGGAACATCCCCTACTTCACTATCCAAGAACTTCTTCAGTTACAGGTTGCATTTTGCAATTGCTACAGGCTATAGTGTCTTCTCAGGCTGCAAGAGGTTAGTTCATAAAACATGTACACAATACTAACTACCATGATTAAACACAAATATCAATCATAATTCATACATATTCACATATAAATCATGCAACACCATCATATCATAATTGCATTTCCATATACTTTAACCAAGTTCAAGGTCTGCATAATATACATAAAATATGGCATACTATAGGAATAATTGTCTTAGGAATGTCTTATAAGCAACATAAAGATAACATAAAACTAGCTAATAAATGGGCTCATCAATTGACACAAAAGCTTTATCACACTCATCATCCCATTGGAAACGAACATCTATCTTCATCAAACGCATGAATGGAAGGGTACGATCAGCCAATTGAGATATAAATCTACGAATCACTTGAATCTTCCCTTGCAAACTATGTAGTTGAGAGATATTTTTAGGTGGAGGCATGTTAACGATCACATCGATTTTATTTGTGTTGAATTTGATCCCATAATGAGAAACGATAAATTCTAAAAGCTTGCCAACATCTATGCCAAAGACGCACTTAAGAGGATTTAGTCTCATCTTATAGAGTTCAAGCTTCTCAAAGATAAGATGAAGATTCCCAATGTGATATAGACAAGTTGTAGACTTAGCCAAGATATCATCGACGTAATCTTCTAGGATCTTGTGAATAAGTCATAAAAAATAAGTCATCGCTCATTGCTAAATTGCTTCAACATTTTTAATCCAAATGGCATGACCACATAACAAAAGGTACTCTAAGGGGTAGTGAGGGTTGTCTTATACTGATCTTTTGGGTTAATACGAATATGATTATAGCCTGAGAAGCCATCCATGAAAGACAATAAGACCTGGCCTACAATCGAGTCTACAATCATATCAATATTAGGCAATGGAAAATCGTCCTTAAGAGAAGCCTTATCAAGATCATGGAAATTTATACAAACACAAATTCGACCATCAAGTTTACTAACAATGACTATATTCGATATCCAAGGTGAATAGTCTATAGGACGGATAAAACCGGCTTTTAGAAGCTTTTCTATCTCTGTCTTAACTAATAAAGCAACCTTAGGGTCCATTTTATGGATTTTTTGTTTAATGGGCTTGGCATCAGGACATAGGACGATATTATGAAATACCACAGATTCATCGATATTGGGCATGTCCTCATATGACCAAGCAAAAATATCAGGATGAGAATGTAATAAATTAGTATGTTGTTCAGATTCTTCCAAAGAAAGATACTTTACGATCTTAATCACTTTTTCGGAAGATTTAGGATTCATGAGAACATCAAAAGTATCCCTTTAAGGAGAGTATTGTGGTCCTCAAGATGAGGTATAGGAGTGCTATCATCCATATTAGATAAAGGAGCCTTCTCATCAACACACATAGCGAATTCTCCAAAATAAGCATGTTTATTCAAACAATATGGGAAGCGTCATTTATGGTGATAAGAAGGTAAGTTAGAGTAGGCACCTAAGAATTCTTCTAGTGCTTCATTTGAAGAGAAAAATCTAGAGGAACTTCATTATAGTCTAGTTTACTTTCTATATGTTCAAGATGAACTAATTTAAGAGGAGGTTCGGTGGAGATCATGTTGACATTCAACCATGGTTTCACCTTAGATTTCGTGGGGCGATATCCAAGTTGATCTTAAAGTTAAGTGGATTAGCCTCTAAGGGGACTTTAATACCTTGTTCATTACGCCCACAACCTTTACCTCCATAATTGAATTTTGAAAAGATATTGAAACCTAGAACATAACTTGTTTGCAATTCCTATAAAGAAGGGGGATCAGTGTAAAGAGTGTAATCCATGTTATAAGTATCGCACTCCTTTACAAGAACATAACTATCCTTCTTAGCAGGAATACAAACACTGTCCTCCTTAATACAAGCGTGACCATCCTCCTTAGCATGAGGACAATCAGCTTTCTTAACTAAGGTGAATGAGATCGTTGGAATGTCTAGGTGGATAGGATCTACTTTGTACTCCCTAATATAGGATTTGGTAAAGTTCAAGGATGCACAATCATCACTAAGGCATGCATTCAATTCAAAAGAAGTGGAAGGGGTAGACTTAGGACTCTGCTTTGAGACAATCTTCCTTAGGGACATTCATCTCAAGAGTAGCCTTTGTAATAGGCATTGCTGGAGTAGATGTCAACACATTAGAAGATAACGAAGGGATAATATTTTTAAGAGTAAGAGCAACCAAGGTCTAACCAACAATTGTCATTTCACATAAGTGTATAGCACTAGGGTCAACCTTGATTGTGATTACCTCATTATTAGCAACAAATTTCACATAACGATGCAAGGTAGAAGTGACTACTCCCAAAGCATGCATCTATGGTCTTCCCAAGAGAATGTTAGAGGGTAATGGTCTCGACATAACATATACCAGGGTGGGTATGGTAACAGGTCCCAACCTTAGAGTTAAGATTATTGTGCCTAAGGCTTGTCGATCAGCATTATCGAATCCATGAATGTACAAAGAAGAAGCAGCAAGAGAAGTTGAATCAATTTTGATTTTAGGCAACAAGTCGATGCTACATACATTGAGAGTCGAACCGATATCAACGAGAGCACGCTTAATGCCAATATTGTTAATATAAACTAATGATTAAAGGATATGCTTGCTTCTATACTTTTGGAGGTGGGAGTTCATGTGGATGGAACGTAATATTCAGCAAATCCACACGAATATGATCTAATCAGCACATTAATATCTGTCAACCTGGCAAAAGAAGGCAAGAGGATCTTTTGCAAGGCTTCCTAAAGTATACCTTGGTAAATCGAAGCAGTTGGAAGCAAATCCCAAAGTGAGATCTTGCAAGAGTAACACGAAGTTGCTCGACAAGATCATACTCACTAGGTGGCTTAGTTGTGGGTTTAAGTGCTTGAGGAAGGCTTGGTTGAGAAGGTGGTAGGGAAGTAGATTGATTAAGATTTTGTTGGTTCCTTCTAGTATTGTAAGTATGGGCTACCGCTTTATAAGAGGGAGCCTTAGATTGTATAAACCTTGTGTAAAGGTCTGGCGTGTTATTTGTGACATGAACCCCACGAATAGAATGATTTCGTTTAGGAGATGGGCTAGTCAAAGTCACGCCAATGACCAATCTCTTAGGCCTTTGAGGGGTGGCAGAGACTACAACCACATCCACAGATTCTTCAACCTGCAAAGAAGGTTTTGATGAAGTTTATCATATTTTTTACTACAAGTAAATGCCTCTAAGAAATCATCTAGGGCATCATCCAACATATCAAAATCTTGTTTAGAAAAAGCATTGTCAAAAGCATTAAAATTTTGAAGAAAAAGATTTGACATAATTTCATTCACATCGGGTTCACCAAAATGTAAAGGAGGGGATTCGCTACACTTAAGATGGCAGGGTTTCAAGATGCAAATAGCCCTCGATTACCTCAGGGATCAAAGCTTGGGTGAACAAGATGAAGAATAAAGAATATTTGCATAACTTAATCAAATAAATGCTAAACTATCAAGGACAAGAATGATAAAATCGCTAAATAATAGAACATGAGAATTGAAATTTATAGTATAGAGAAACAAAAACTACATAACTCATAGATTTCACCCCCAGGAGGATTAAGCTTCGACCACGAACGATAATGCATTGTGGGTACGTTTGCGACCTGCGCTATCATCTCTGGTAAAATGGAGAATAAAACTCTTAAACCTACAACATCTAGCTTATCAAATTTGTACATGTCTAAACACATAACAGAGAGGGAAAAATGTTGGGGTTGTATTGGGGCTTGCCTTAGTCAAAACCCTTTTTTAGTGTTTCCACCTACACGAACAGCCAAATAGACAGAGTAAAATAA
This sequence comes from Sequoia sempervirens, assembly GCA_007258455.2. NCBI lineage: Eukaryota > Viridiplantae > Streptophyta > Pinopsida > Cupressales > Cupressaceae > Sequoia > Sequoia sempervirens. The sequence goes on along the minus strand of VDFB02189262.1, from coordinate 60,110 downwards.
AAAAGCATGAAATGTAAAGACGTGTGATAGAAACAAACCCCACAAAGGAGAACCCCTATCATGATTATAAAGATGTAAACCCTACAAAGGAGGAAAATCCCTATTACGATTAAAATATACAAAATCAAATAGATAGTATTAAATAGATGAGACAAGTAGACAAGAGAGCATTACAAACAGCTTATGGCTCCCCTCTTGGCTTGATAGACATGATAGATAAGCTTGCATACAAGAGAGTCTTGATTGTTGCTTGAGGAAGAAATTCGGCAAAGCTTCGCTATAGAAAGCAAGAGAGAACAAGAGAGAATGAAGAAAGAGTAGAATGAGAGAGAGAGAGAGCAAGAAGGAATGAGGGAACGTAAGAATGGATGAGAATGAGAGGGAAAAGTGTAGTTTTGTGAGGTTGAATGAGCAGGGGGAGCCATTACATCCGTGTTTCTGCCACAATGACATGTGCCATAGGCAAAGTACGCAAAATATTCTCATTTGAATCTCAAAAAGTTCAGGGAAGCTAGCACGTTGTGGGGACATTCGCATGTCATGCTAGTGTCTTGCTAAAAACTTTGCAAGAATGAGATATCCAAGCCATTAGTGCTTCATTGTTGTCGCCTATGAACTTCATTGTTGTCGCCTATGAAGTTGGAATCATGAAATTCCAACTTATAGGTTTTTGTCATAAATGCGGCAAGCTAGATGTGCAATTGTGAAATTACTACATGGTGCAATTTTATGACACTACAATGTGTCCTAGCTTCTATTTTGTGTTGACCAATTCATCCCACTCCAGATCACTTAAGTTACAACCTTATGTCTCGGGCTACATTTTTTCCATTGGCTTCTTTTCTTAGTTAACTAAGTTGTTACACCTAAGTCTTCTTTCATGTGCACTTCTATGATGGGTCTTGTTCTTGATACATGTAGCAGACTCCTATTCAATTGCATCTTCCCTTCATAATGTAGGTCCTTGGAGCGTGCTAGCATCAAATTTTCACTCTTGCACTTTAGCGACATGTGGATTCCACTATTCCCTTACATTATAGTCTTGACAACTTATGTAACCACTACCTTTTTGAGGTATTGGTATCGTATTAGAGTGCAAATACTCTTCACAATGTAGGTTCTAAATTGTTCAGCCCATTCAACTCACATTAGCGCACTCTTCTCCCATGTGTCACTCTTGGTGATCAATTCTTGCCTCGTAGATAAAGGCCAAATCATTCACATGTGACAATATCTTATTTGTAGTGCAACATATCAGTGGATCACAAATTCTCAAAGAAAACAAAGATTAAATATGTGCTTGTGCATTATGACAACACATGGTATCTACTTAGTGTGGGCTTGGGAAAAGGTTCAATTATTGTTGAATATAGACAAGGATGACTGACACATATAGTATCCTCATTGTAGCACAAGATTTCTTCATAGTGTGGGTTTTAAAAGCAAGATCCATTCAAAACAATGCTAGTGCACTCTATTAACATGTGTTCTCCATGGTGTAAAGGTGGAGCAGCATAGCATTCTCCATTCTAAAGGTGACCATTTCTATGGGTCCCACTTCCAACTCAAAGCCACTTATCCTATGTTTCCACCTATTGGAGTGTGCTATCTCTTCATAGCATTAATTCACTTAGCCTCCTGAGGAACTTGCATTCATGTGTGGGTCATCTAATCAAGATCTTTTAAAATTGGACCAACGATTGGCATTCAAACTTCAAAAATAGTTAGCAGAGGATTCAAATCTTCACCTAAACGCCCTAAGTTTTGCAAAGAAAGAAATTGAATACTCAGTGGCCCTCCCAATTGTAATTTTGACCTACAACAGCTCCAACGAGATCTTAAATGTTGTTTCCATAGTTTCTAAGTCAATACACAACAACATACCACATTCATTGATCTACAAACTCCATCCCTGGCCACATTCTGCAACAAATTTTGTAGAGGTTTTCTTGCACTTCTCAAATTAATTAATGTTGAGATAGACTTGGATTTCAATAATGTTTTTCCCATGTCTTCATATTGGATTGAGTTGTATGGGTATCTACTCTCTATTAGTCTTGCAAGTGTTTAGGTTTTAAAGGGTTTTAGTGTTCTGACTCAGAATAAAGCTTGATTGAGGCTCATTTGTAATGGTTTTTGCATTCAATTTATCTAGCAAACTCATGTAATTCTTGCATCTTTATAAATGTAAACAAACTTCAAAGCCTTTAATTAATGAAATTATCATTTTACCTCTCTTCCTCTATGATGTGTTGTGTAAAACATATTTACCTTCACATCTAAATATTGTTCATTTTTTTTATATGCTTGTATGTTGTGTTAAAAAAAAAAACTATTTTTGTAGGATTAGTTGTGGATTATTTTTCTCCCTCCTAGTACCTATCAAAATGTAACCTTCATACAAACCTCTAAGAGATAGTTGAACAAAATTTTGTGTAAGTCCTTTCGGAATTTTCATTGCATATTTGTGTTGTAGTAAGAAGGAAGAATCACTCTAATTTAGGTGACCACCACCCCTTTTTTTCTGCATTTCACTTTCTCCCTCCATTCCTTCTATATGCTATTAGTTGTAGGATTAGTTTAGATTTATTCAGTGTTGGGTTGGACCAACACTGGTTTATTCATATTAGAAAGGAATTCAGCCTTCTTCGGAGGTTTGATCTCAACAAAAATTGTCCCACACCTAAGATCAATCCCATTGTGTCATTGGAAAGCTGAACCTAGTTCATCAAAGTGCAATTTCATGTGACAACAAATAGCTAAAATCGATAGCCTCCAAGAAGAGAGATATAGGCTACAAGCCAATCGAGGTCAACATATAGTTGAGAAAGGTAGTCTCATAGTAGAGAGATAGAATGCGAGACACAGAGAGAGCTTGGGAATAGCCTCTATACTAAGCTGGATTTTGGGATCTACAATACATTTATAGAGAGATAAATGTAGCTAAAGTTGGAGCATAATGTATGGGGCCCCTAATAGTGTAGATTGGAAAATTATCAGATTAGACGGCAAGTGCAATATGAGGTAGAGTATTACAGGGGACTATTTGACCAAGCAGTACCACAAGATTAGAGTGTGCCTTCACTATAAGTGAGAGCAAGCCAATCGATGTAATTAGGGAGGGAAAGTTCTATATTTTTGGGGGAGCCATGGTCCCATTAAATCATGGCTCTAGTGAGCTGGCAGAAAATTCTGCATTTTCTGCCCCAAATTCCAGCATAATGAGTTGTCCTTAGACAACCTTCCCTTATAGTTTCTTGCAGAAGAATCATGTCCTTTTCCTTTACTTCCACTTTATTTTTGAGATATAGGTGTTTCCCAAAGGCCAATGCTTCTTATATCCAAGGTATGATTCCTTTTAAGAAGTTTGTGTGGTTTCACAAGCACCCTCCTCAAGATTCATCTTCCCTTTCAAAACCTTAAATTGCCCTTTCCGCTTCTGGGAATTGGAATTTATTGCTAGATTTGAAACCTCTTTGGGACCTAAAATGTTGATTGATAAATTTATTTTCTTTTTGGCTTCATTTGCTCCTTAATGCTCCCAGATTTGCAGATTTTGTCAAATGGAGTCCTCTAGGAGTTTTGTCCTGGTTTTGTTGTGTCTGACCCTGGTAGTAGATTTCGGCTATCAATGGAACTGCAACAGGGTCATAGATCTTAATTTTAGCATGACTTTTATAGGTTTCTTGGGGGATATCTTCGGGTTGATGTTGACCTCTTGAATCCACCAGGCATGCCCCATTTTGTCTGTGCCCGTGTCCACAAGAGCTTCAAAGGGATTGTTATGGAAGATTTGATTCAAGTTAAAGTTAAGCTGTAATCTATAGTTTAGTTCCTCTCTTCTATTAGCTATCTCTTCTTCCTGAAGAAATTCTATTCACAAGTTGTCTACAATCTCATGGATGCTGATCTATATTTTGGAATTTAAGTGGCATGTGAATGTATTTGTGTTAAAAACAATGACACTCGGGAGATTTAATGAAGAGATTTAACTTTTTAAGCAATACTGAACCACCCGCTGTCCTTAACCATTATCACCTTTCTAGATCATTCAAGAGGCCATCCATAAGAGGCATCAAGCTATTCATTTATAAAATAGAAGACATCTTAAAATATCAAAGTCCGAGAATTAAATGTCCATACTTCAACTATACTAGGACTGACATTAATAATTCAATCTTCAGTGAGTACATTACTCTTCAACATAAACATCTTAATTGTTACAGCAACAAACAAGATAAATTCCACTTATCCTCGCCTCCAGTGGGCCCTAGACTGCCCTCTTAATCTCCTCGTCTAGAACTTGATCAAAGGAACTAAATCCTTGTTATCTCAATCTTGTTCTTTCCAAGAAGACATAGGAGGTTGTCCATGATGCCAAGTCTTCCACCACCTCCTTTGTTGTGATGAATGTAAATGTAACAAAGATCCAAAGAGGATCAAGCCTTCATCCGTCACTCAATGGTCATAGATGCATTTATGTCTCCTGATGAAGGCTCAACCGTAGGGTCACCTTATGTTACGTCCCTGCAGGAATTTCAAGGAAAAATCATAAATTAGGGCCGACCTGCTGTTGCAGCAGAAACAGAGCTGACTTGTTTTCTTAAATTTACATATATGTTCATGCATATATATCATGTAATCTAGTCATTATTTCGCTCATTCAATTCACAGTGAACAACAGATAAAAAGCAAGATAGGATGCTGCGGAGGACTGACAACATCATTTTCAAATCCAAGGCAGCAGACCTCCTTAGTACTGGCACTGAGTATGATAGATGCATGGGATTAGGGCAGAAATCAGTTTAATGGCAAAATGATACCAAATGCACGCCAGCCAGGGTGTTAAGTAGCAGGGGCGGACAGATCGAATCCCTGGAGGGTAAACGAAAGCAGCAAACCTGACATAAGTGACACTCTTCATCAATCCATGCAAGGAGAAGAATGATTCCACAGAAGACAATCAAAGGTGTGACTGATGCAACTCAAGTCGACATAAGTCACTGAAAGGCGTGACCAGACATTTTATGGTGGCACAAGCATAAAGTCGCACGATTTATTTCATCAAGACAACAAAGGCACTGAATAGGCATGATTGGACACTTGAAGGATGGCATTAACACCTAGGCCACTAGATCAACATGTTCTTGTTTAGCACAAGCACTAAAAAGGTGCAATCTGGATTTAAAAAGTGCCAATCGGGCACAAATCATGAAAAATAGAGGTATTCAGAAATTACACCCCTGTTACTTCATGTCAGCTGTTACACTAAAAGCGCAATTAAAGAATTTGAGGATGTCGCTAAGGTGAATTTGTGCCCAGACACGTGTCTCAGTCAGCCAAAATAATTAAAAACATGCCTGCAGCATTAAATAGAAGAGTAGAAAAGGGGTTTCAGTCACCTGTAGCAGCAGACCTTCGAAGAACCAACGATAATTGTTTCACTTTGTCATATCTCTATCTCCAACCATATATCACTGATTCTGAACTGTTTGCAAGACAGTTTGCAGTCATTGGAGAACAAAGGTCAACATGATATCGCAGCTATGCTTATGACTAAATGTTTACTTGCTCCACCGTTTGTTGTCAGTATAACCAAGTTTGGAATCAAGGTTTTCAAATGGGAATATCTAACTTCATCAAATATGTTTTAAGTTTCACAGACAGTCAACGTTTCAAAGTTCTTCAGAAGATATGGCATGTTCAAAGTGAGGACTGGTATCAAAATCGCAAAGGCCATTTGTGCATCAGATTGCTATTTTTAGTAACAGCTATATAGCAGTTGTTATTTCCAATGTTCTATTCCTGGGCAGAGAAAAAAAGCCTATTTTAGGCTGCTTTATTTTTATTTTTTTAAATCAGTAGCTTTGCTTTATAGTTGTCTTATTTCTTAATTTTTCACTTTAAGAATATACAAACTAAGATAATGATTCTAGGAATTAATAATTATTATTTTAAATCTCTAAAGGAGGGCATTTTGTAACCTATAAATAAATGCTTTGAGCACAAGACAAAAGAACAATGATGAATGCCACACTAATGCTGCTTAAGTTATTGTTGAAATTGTGTTTTATAAAGCCATTAGTTGAATTGAAATTACCATAATAGCAATATCCTAAATAGCAATAAAGCTTATCATGTTACGGATGTTTCTTCTAGTTCTTGTACTTCAGTATAATAAAGATTTCCACAAAAACAAGAATTTTTTATTTGGGCCTTCTTGGCCAATTGCAAATGGAAATTGATTTCCAAAGCTTCAATTGATTACTTAGAATTAACTTTTGCTATCACTATTCTTAATTGCACTGCCTGTTGCAATCATTTCCATCTCAGAGATCTTTGTACTGTCCTCTTTCTAAACTACTCCACTTAAGTATAATTACTATTCCAGCCCTGTCACTTACCCCATTTCCATGGCTGGGCATTGAGCTTTTCTCAGACACCAGAGCTAATACTCCTCACATTAACTACCCTTTACAGCACACCAACACCAGCCTACAACCATCCTTCCAAAGCTTTATCCCTTTTTCCAGAATTATGTATCCATATTCACTGAAGTCAGATTTTATAGGAGCACGCATAGGGCATCTCCATTTGAAACTTGTGTTGTGGTAACTGCCTCTGGATGGCTCTCAAAACCTTTTAAATTTTTGGCCAGTCCAAACGTGGAGAAGACCTTTGCATATAGCAGGAAATATTTTAAGGCAAAAGGAAAGCTCTGCTTTATTTGAAATTCTCTCGTAGACTTGTATACCAGTGAACAGCTAGATCGTCTTTGCTTTATGTATTCAAACCACCTTTAAGACTCAAACTGTACAAGGACAAGAATCTTTAATTCAATGCAGATACACCTTTGTCCTTTCTAAATCACCAAGGAAGTCTTTTCTTCTAAGGTTACATTGTCCCTCTCAAGGTGAAACTTTATAAATTTAATTACCACTCTCATGCTATCAATAACACCCTCAGCCTTCCTAATGAAATTCTTCTTAGAATTGCTTGCAATAACTATCTCCTTGCCAAATATGCTCTCAACAGTATAGCCCTCCTCTTTGTAATGTCCCTTATTGGGAAATTCCTGATTTCACTCCTGCAAACAATATTAATCACTAAAAACTGATATTAGTAATATTAGGTAACTAGAAAGTATGATAACATTCAAATTCATACATAAAACATTATAATATTTAGATCAATAAATCATAGCTAAAACATCATAGTAATTCAAAGCATCTTTAATATTTGAATCAACACACCATAGCATATTCCTCATAGCAAATCACATTGTGAATTCATTGGAAATGCTTGCAAACAGCAATCTCAAGGCTGGCTGTCCTTGTATTGCGAGAGCATGGAAGGTGGGCTGTTTTTCCAACCCTCAGTCCACCTTGGAGGCTGGCCGTCCTCCTTGATCAAGCCCAAGGGCATGGAAGGCTGGTTGTCCTTTCCACCCCCTGGCCCATGAGCATGGAAGGTTGGCTGTCAATTCCATCTCTAGGAAGTGTACTTGATAAGAGCATGAAGGCTGGTCATCCTTCACCTCTTGTGAACTCGGAAGGCTAGCTGTCCTTCCTATTTGCAAGACATTTCACAAATTCAAGATATGATTCCTCAAGGAATTTGCTAGAATATTTCTAAATAAATACCTCCTGATGAACTGATAAAATTTGCTCTTAAATAACTGTCACCAATTATATTTCAAAATACTATCAATGGTTGTTCTCAATCTCTATTCCAAAGAGATCTTATATTTCTTATTCTTATTTTTCCTTTTTCCAACTTGATTGATATTCTGGATTGATATTTGAATGTGTGTTACTTGGACGAAATGATGATTGAATGTTTTGATGATTGAATGATTTGATGCTTGAATGATTTGATGATTGAATAATTGGATGCTTGAATGATTTGATTATTGAATGATTAGATGATTGAATGATTTGATGTTTGGAATGATTGGATGCTTGAATGATTTGATTATGGAATGATTGGATGATTGAATGATTGGTGATTGAATGTATTGATAGACTTATTGCTGTTTGCTTAATTGATCTTTTTGATATTTTGATTGCTTGATTTCTTGATGGATAGATGAGAGATGATTGCTGATTGAATGCCAATGAACTGATTTACCCCTTTATATCCATTCTTTGAAGGAGTCGCCACCCTTCATTGCTGCATTTTGAGAATGATAATTTATTTCCAAACTGATTCATTCATTCATTCCACATAGATGATTTCTTCACAAGGAAATGATCTCCTTTTTATATCTAAGTTACCGATTTGGTTTCGGGTTCAAGTTTGGGTTCAACGGTTCAGGCGAAAAAAAAAATTGGGATTGGGTTCCATTTGGGTTCGTCCATACAAAAACATATAAAAATTATATATATATATATATATATATATGGCTCTAGGAAAATTCACCACCAACAATTCAACGTCGGAAATTTCACAGCCAACAATTCACAGTGGGAAAATTCATCACATTAAAAGTTTGCGATTAATTTTCCGTGGCGGTGAATTGATGGAAATAAATTTTCCTTGAGGTGAATTTGTCATGGCAGTGAATTTTCCCACGGTGAATTGCTGGTGGTGAATTTGCCTGATGCCTATATATATATATATAAGACTTTTCTTTAATAAATAATAAATAAATATAATGAAATAAGAAATATATCTAACATCCATAAAAATAAAAAATATAATTATATGATTGAATATATATAAGAAATATAAATATACATTGATATAAATGTGAATATTATTATAACTTGTATTAAAATTCCTAGTATTCATATTGACATTAAATATATTAATAATTGCATATTTTAAATAAAATATTTAATCTATTAAATGTTAATATTATGAAAACAATAAACATTTTAAATAGAATGAACATTTATTTGACCTAGCATTCCATCCCTGACTTCTGATTCTCACAACCGGAAAATTGTTGCAAAACAATCGTTAATAGGAAGGAAGCGAAATAATTGTAAGTGGCGGGGGAGGAGCGAATGAACTCCAAAAATCGTTGCAAGAAGGAAGCGAAATAAATGTTAGTGGCAGGAGAGGAGCGAATGAACTCCAAAAATCGTTGCAAGAAAGAAGCGAAATAATTGTGACAGGAGAGAAGCGAATGAAACGACCCAACCATCCAAGGGAGGAATGAAATCACGTGGATCTTTCCCGAGTTAGTCGGGTACAATGAAATCAAATTCACAAATAGGGTTTTGAACCCTAATCGTTTCCACAAAGGCTAAATCATTTCCTGGACGTATCTACATCGTACCGGACCCGAATTTCGTATCTGGATTGAATCGTACCCAAACCAGGGGTCAGAATGCCCCGTACCGGTAACATAGTTTTATCTTATTATTGAGGGAGTCACAACCTTTCACATTACGAGTCACATCCTTTCTCACATTATCACTACTCTTGAGAACATAATTTAATTTACTTGCAAAGTCACATAAGGTTCTATTCTCAATTGAATTATTGAATGGTGTTATGGATGTCTTTCTCAAATGAAATGCTCTCCCTTTTATATCTCAAGTTTGAGGGAGTCACACCTCTTCACCTCTATTGCCTTTGCAAAAGGTACAACTCTTCATCACTGCATTTGGAGAATAATAAATTAATTTTAAATAGGTTAATTTGCTAGTGCTGCTGTCTATTACTTGTAATCAGTCATAATAATTCCTCACCATTTCTATCCTTCTAGATCTACCTTCCTTATATACCTTATCTTACTCAAGGGACACAACCCTTCATATGCTGGTTGACCATTCTTAACAACTTAATCTTTATTTAATGCTAGTTTGGTGTAATATTAGTTATCTTTATTGATTTCTTTTGAAACATAGGCTGCAGACATTTAAGAATAAAACGGGACATTCCATTCTTCTTTTCAGAGGCAACCATTCCTGTTAGCATTTTTTATTCTGGTTAAAGCCAAAGTAAACTTATATGTAAGGTGGATATTCGCAAAACTTGTTTCAATTTTGGATTTAGATTTATTAATTCTTGGAAATTTGCAGAAATAAGTTTCAATTCTCTCGCCACATTGAAAACATGCTTAATGGCTAATTTGAAATTTGTGCCACCACAAGAATGTCGATGTACAACTAATTCATGCAGTAGTGTGAGTGGTTCAAGAATTTTTTCTGAAGGGTATCAATTCTTGAGTCCCAATGCTGAAGTTAGCAAAATGCAATGACTTTGTCAACAAAGCAAGTTTTACCGTTTTCTAGTTGTTTGCTTAGATCAACACTCCAAAACAAATGACTTCAGACAAACACCTCTTATCGTTGGCCTCTAGTTCGAGGGGTAGGGCCCACAGACCTTCATGACACACATCTTCATATTTTTTAAAAGGCAAAAGACAATGCTTATAAAGCCATAAAAACAAAGTTTTCAGAGTGTTTAACCCATGTTTTCTCCCACATTTTGACACATTGCTGGCACAGCAAATCAAGTTGTCAAACTCGATGTGTGCTCGGTGGGTTCTTCATACAACTCAGACAAACTCGGCATGAAAACCCCATGATTAAACCCTATGAGAATACTCACTGTTTAGAAACACTCATGAGTACTTGGTGACTTGCCAAGTTTACAAACTATTGAGCTCATCCATCCCTTCTCTTAGCTGCAAAACACATGGACATTGACTGACTTCATGAGCAATCATGCCTGAATCAAGACAATGAATTTCTAGCCTTTGATTGCAGCACTTCGATCACTATGCAATCCCAATCTCTTTGTTTGATTAGCGAGGTAGAAAATCTCCTTTGGTATGGAAGTTAGAAACAAGGAACTGATTGATGCCCTAAAACTGAGACTGAATAGTTATTTATAGTGTCTTTGTCTCTTATAATTCTTCCAAGTTTGTTTAGAAATTCCTTGAACTCTTGACCAGTATTTGTTTCTCTGATAATTTATTCCTCTTGCAAAAAATTCCCTTCCTGCTCTCAGACATACAGCCATAAAGCTCCATTGCACTGTACCTAGTGATATTTAAATTTTTAACACCAGATCATTTTATATTTAACCTGGCTACAACTAATTGTTCTCCATGAGTGCAAATGGTAGTCTTTTCTTTCTTTGTTCACATTCAATTTCTATTGCAAATACATTTAAATTTTAGATTAATAAAGTTCATCCTTTATCATTAAATTGTGGACTCCTTTCTGTTTGTCTAGGATTATGTCATCAGTTATTAAGTTTATTTGTGTCCGTCATGAGAATAATGTACTTTATGTGGCCTGCCTAAGCATGCAAAATAAGGAATTGGAATCATTTCCCACAAAATGCTGAAACTAATCACCAAGACTTATGGGGCTAAAATTTGGTTTAAAGCAATTTTAGTTCCCACGTTGCTTCTTCAGCTCTTCTAGATGGGATATACATAAGGCCCCTCCTAGTTTCAACTTTTAGTGGCTCGGGATTCTCATTCTTTAGAACACTCAACATAGAGAGAAAAAGATGACAAGGGTCATACTTCTGCCCTGTGAGATGGACAGCTCATACAAGAGTACTTTACCAATATAAAAATATAGAAACATCAATTATGCTTGGTTGTTTTGCACCCAAGGGCTCATGGAAATCATTTGTGTCTGATGTTCCAAGACAACATAACAGGAAGGCCTGTTCAGTTTGAGTACCCAAGAGTTTCTTCATTTGGCAATCTGCTCTTAGCTGAAGCTCTTCTGCAAACAAAATCAAAGCTCAGATGCAATATGAGTGACATGGTAGGACTGAAGATTTAACAGATTTAAAAGATAAGGGATGAATGGCATGAACTTCTTGTTTCAAGGCTTTTGACAAAATTATCCCAAAAATCTGTCAACTAAGCAAAACGGAAACTACAGGCTTGAAACTATTAACTAATTATTTCAGAAAAGCTAAGACAAGAGATAAGGAGGTAGAAGATTATGAAAAGTATTTGATAAATTATATACAACAAAGATAAACAAGATGAAACAGAGAACGTAAGGTACAAAATTTGATGCAGTGGACAGATGCCAGGTCAAGGCATGCTATCCCTTTTATTCTATCCCGTGCATCTGCCTTTTATCCTATCCTATGTATCAGTATTCCTCTCTTGATATCACAAGCCAGGTGCTTGTGAGATATTTTCTCAACCCTAATGCTTGGGATTATGATTTTGAACATGATGACATTGATGCAGAAGAATAAGTAGGAGGCCTTGTACAAATTGAAATGTCTTGGTGCTAGGGGATTAAACAGTTCCATCAACAGGTTCACACCATGCCGAAAAGCATCATGTTCATAGATACAGGGAAGCCATTGAATTAGAGACCAACCATAAAGATGGGTCGTTCTAGAGATGTCTTGAACATGCATGGGGCTAAATCCCACAAAGATTAAAAATGGAATTAAAAATGACTGTGGAAGTCCCTATTACTTACCAAATTAATTTAGTTGGTTCCACAAATTGATTTAGTTGGTTCCACGTTGATAATACTTGACAATTTACATTCACCAAAAGCTTTCCCAATCAGAAATGATAATAATTGTAAGACAAGAGTAGCTTATTATGATGCATTACATGCACCAAAAGGTTTGTCAACTCGGAAAGAGGGTAAATGGTGAAAAACCCAAAGCAATGGATTTTCTAATAATCATCTTTCATTCCCTGTACTAATAAATGCTTATTGGTGGATGTATGCTTTGTGGTTCTCTTTCCTTGCAGTTGTTATCAAAATACATGAAGGAAAATTCATCGAAGTAATGACTATGACTTAAATATGATGCTCCCCAAGGACACATACTCTGCATAATTTGATCTTGTCCCCTATAAGGCGCATTTCAGGGACACAAGAATGGGTGGTAGGAAATGTTCCCAACCTATCCCCAAATTTTCAATTTTTTTGGAAATGTTCTGAGAACAGTAGATTTTTTACAAGAAATGGCCAGGTACATTAGGGGATGTCTAGCCGTCCACTACAACCCAAGCAGTTTTATACTCACTTTTTGAAAAAATGTAAATTTGCATAAAAAAGAGGACTGTGGGGGGTACAAGGACCACCAGACCCATTTAAATCAACCCTAATCTTAAACCAGTCCCAATAACAATTAAAAACAAAAAACAAACTCATTTTGACATTTTCCAATTTGTGAAGAAGACAAACAGAGAAAGTGGCAGAAAGACGAGAAGAGAACAGCAGTGAGGAGGAGGCAAGAGAGCATTAAATCTACATCATTTAAGGTGAGTTTACAATCAATTGTTCATTTGCTCAAATTCATTTCTATTTTCTTTTACAGTTCTAAATACTTGGGGAGGGCTTTTTGTTTGTTTTGTGTTCTACATTTGTGCTTACAGCTATGTTATGAATTTCAACCAAAAAAAAAGAGCAGCAGTGAGGGTAGTGAGGGCGAAGAGGTTCAAATTCAACAAAGAAGTTGAATAAGTACTGCTGGGGATTCTTCTAGGAGTGGGAATGTTGTAGGGACAATGAATTCAAGTAACTCATTTGAATGCCCTTCTAAACTACTCAAAACCTATGCAAAAGGCCTATTTAATCCAAAAATATCTCTTTTACAATTTACAACATGCATAGATAAAGACAAAAAAGAAAATACAGGGGATAATAGAGTATGGCTGTGTCATTTGTGCAACAAACACTTTACGAGCAGTTACACAAGAGTTTATTCACATCTTTTGTGCATAAGTGGACTGTAATATCCTCGTGCGTGGTTGGGTGCATCCTGGTGGCCATGTGTCCAACGGGCTTGCGTAAGACCCCAAATTCTAAGGTAGTGGCTTCAGTGGTGGAAGATTCCTCTCTAGTTGTCACCCTTAACACCCAGGGTAGCCGCCCTCACTACTAGGCCGGTCTTTTGGTGTATTGGTTGGGCCTCAGTGGTATCAGAGCCCAAGTTCCTGCCATCCTGTGAAAAACAGAGCTCAATTGTCAAATAAGTGACAGAGAAGTCAAATACTACACCAGAGGTTAGGCAAGAGTTCAGTATCAAAATCCACCAATTCTAGACGTAGAGACTTTTTCAAATGCGTTGAGAGATAGTGGTATCAAAGCTGAGGTCTTGAGGTCGAGTCCCACGGAGCGTGGTGGGCTGTAATGTCTTTCTGTGCGGCTAGGTGCATCCCGGCGGCCACGTTTCCGACAAGCTTGCGTAAGACCCCAAATTCTTTGGTGGTGGCTTCGTTGTTGGAAGATTTCTCCCTAGTCGTCACCCTTAACACCCTGGGTAGCCGCCCTCACTACTAGGCCAGTCTTTGGTGTATTGGTTGGGCCTTAGTTTGAAATATACCCCTTTGTTTTTTGAAAATTTCACATACAAATTACACCCGTTAAGGTTAGCCCAATAATCAAAACCATCTGAAATGGAACCCTCCACTTTTTGATCACCAAGATCCGGATGTGGGCGAGGTGAGAGCATACGGTGCAAGGGGATTGTTAGCAATAAACTAGAATAGAAATTACAATACTGTAGGTGGCTAGCCGACCATTCTGAAAGTAAAATGCTGGAAATGTAAATGTAGGTGGATAAACGATGATGAAAGCTCAACCACTTATTCAGCGGAAGCGATTATTACAATTATTAAAAATAAACACTCAACCACTTATTCAGCAGGAGTGAAGCAAACTGAAATAAAAGTAACTCAACCACTTATTTAGCGGGAGTAGTGAGTACAAGAAGTAATATGCTGAAAGTAAAATAGCTGAAACAGTACTATTGTAATCAGTGTTACAATATGCCTTCTTTTACAATGATTATTTGATGATTTTTGCTCAAACTTCAATACAATGATTTCACAATATTCCTTATTACAAATATGAATGAGAACATCAAAGGAATATTGCATTAAACACTAAAATGCTCATAACTTCACCAAAAGAGCTCCAATCTTCTCCAAACTGAATGCTCATGAATCAAGAGAGATAGTCGCCCAAGAAGCAAGAGATTGATAACACAAAATAGTGCTCTAAGAAAACAACATGCATTCCAATGCACATCAACTAGGAGGAATGGCCCATGAGAAGAGCGACCTCACTAGTAAATTGAGTTCTCCAAAATAAAATCTGAAAATCAAGGAGAAGGGGCGCCTAGGGCATAGAAATGAATATAGCAAATACCCAGAATGAAATAAAAATCATACAAGGAGCTATGAATGAAAATCTACTTCAACTATGCTTGAACCAGCTGATGGAACCTTTTAAAAAATTGCTTTGATTCCATTTCAAATCCTGCAAATTTTGGTTAATCCCTTGTCTTGGGGCTTAGGGTTATGTTTCTCATTGATGTTTTAGGGTTTGTGTTGATAAAACCCTTCTGAGTTAACCTTGAGTCTGAGGCCTTTGGCAAATGTTATATTTCATTATTGACCTTCTAAAGCAGTTTCTCAGTGGTTTAAGTTGCAACCTATGTCATAAAGTTCATTTCTTTACCGGCCTCTTGATCCTAGTGGTTCCAGTCAACGCCCATGGTCATATTAAAATTATTGCTTCATTTAAATCGAGATTGATGTCTTTAAAAATACTCTGTCTAGGTCTAAGCTCGGGTTTTTAATGTATTCACCTAAGGTTTTAACCTTAAAATGTTATGTCCCCGACCGTCATCTACCTAGTAAGTGGCCCCCTTTTAAGACTAACATTTGTTGCATGTGCAGATATTAAGTTCTACGTTGACCGTTCGATCATCGTGAGCAAATCACCACCGTTCCCTGTGAACCCGTTATATTTCATTGCCTATTATTTTATTCTCACGAGATAGCGGGCGTAAGCCACATGTCTTGTGCATTGGCAGGCCCAGTACCTTTGATAAAGATTGCGGGCGGTATTAAAATGAAAATCAACGGTGGTTGTTGGATGATGTGGCTACATCTTGGCCACTCCCCGCCATCCCATTCGTTCTCATTTTCCATTAAAATAATCACATGGGCTGACAGGCGGTTGTTGCGTGTCATATCCAACAATGGGCCCAATGTTTTCAAGCAGTCAGCAAGCAGAGCTTTAAAGAGAATCAACGGTCGATACCATGTGACGTGTCTTCATCAAGACCATTCCCCGCTACCCCGTCTGTTCCAAGTCTTGCAAAGAAGTAATGTCACGGGCTAGCGGGCTATGGACACATGTCCCAAGGTTGGGAGGCCCACCAAGCCAAGAAACGAAGCAAGCATTCTGCTAAATAAAAATCGACTATTAATAACAGACGGTGTGGGTTAATCCTGACCACTCCCAGCTATCCCGTGAGGGGCCTACTCGCACCTTTTGCTTCTCAGCAGGGAGGCAGGCGACGGTCACGTGGAGCAATCTCAAAGGTTGGCAAGACATTAGTAAGGGCCGAATATTGATAAATTTGGCCGAGAGAACATATGGGCTAAAATGGTGCCATTTTTTAATATTTTCTTTTGACACGTGCTCAAGATTTGGGGATTGCTTTCGATTAAGGTCATCAATTCTATTAAGTGATGATACACACAAGAAGGTAACATGAAATAAGGCAGGGTACGGGCCGATGGTTTGAGATTAAATCATGATCACTCCCGCTGTTCTGTTGATATGGGTTGCAAGTGGATTAATTCCCACGGGCGAGTGGGTAAACATAACACGATAGGCTTTCTTTAATGCAAAGCAAGTGATTAAGTGTACAGACAAGGTCGATGTAAATCCACATGGGTTTTTCTAATTAGACAAAGGCAACGAGCACATGCAGTGGATTTTTTCACAATCAATTACCTTGATTTTAATTATCTGTCAACTTATCTTAACGGATGATCAACGGCTGAGCTTCAAAAAATCAAGCGGCCGATTGTTAGGTCTCTCGTGCAAGCCTTTTTCTAGCATTAATGCTTGACAAACTCAAGTTGCTCGATAAAATGGGAGTTGATAGCCTTTGTTTTTGCACAATTGCAATCAAAAGCTAAGAAATTCTAAGTCCATGAAGGATGGTATGAAGTTTTTGCAGAAATATTGTGGCAAGCTTTTCCTGGGTAAGTAGAGGCCCGTATCTATTTTATTTGCAAACTATGTCTAACTTAGTTTGTAAGTTCTAAAATCCTGGGGTGGGGAGAGTTTTACATTTTGTAATTTCTTCATAGGTTGATAAGAATTGTGAGGATTTCAATGCAAAATCTTTTTAGGGAGAAACCAATGAAGGGTTTGTATGCAATTGTGAAGTCTTATTGTTCCCATCTTGTTCTCGTTAAAAATGAGTAAACCCAATATATCTGCTAGCCCAGTTAAAAGGCTTAAGAAACTTAGTCTTCTGGAATCCCTGGCTGATGCTCCTAAGACTTAAATTGAGGTATCGGGAGCTCGTGAAACACCAAAGGAGAAGAAGAAAGCCTATGGAAAGGCTATAAAGGGTGGTGTCAAGAGCACCTATAACTTGAGAAGCCAGATGGTTTCAAAAGAATTGGTCAAGTTTAGAAAGAAAAAAACCTGTTAAGCCTATGAGAGAAGCAAAGAAAAGGAACAAGTATCACAGGGCTTATCTAAGGAGGCACAACTCTCCCATAGAGGTTTATGATAGCCCTTTGGATGGTGGAGGTGATACTGATCCAAAGTATGGTCGTTACCTGCTCACTCTGGTACCACACGAGGATTCTGATGAAGGAGTAGTAGTCGCTTCTCCAATTTTAGCGTGAACACAGAGCAAACGAGCATACTCTGATGCTGACGAATTAGAGTAGCTTCCCGACTCCATTTTTGTTTTTGACGATACCATTGCCACTGCAACAAATTCGTCCTCTTCAGCATGTCTTTCATTTTTTGTCTTTGGTGCTAACATGGAAATCTTTTGGGATGGTGTGAGGTGGATTTGTTGAACTCTATGTCTTCGATGGCAAACATGCCTTTTCCAGATAATATATAAGTTTTTGCCTCTGGTACTGCTGGAGAATCTTCTTTGGTCTACGAGGACGAGGGATACTGGAGTTGTTGCAACAACAAACAATGCCTTTTGGAAGGTTGGCTCGTCTTCTTCAATGAATTGTGTGGAGTTTTGTCTTCCCCTATTTTGCAATGATTAAATGTAACCGTCTAGGGAATATCTCACATTCAGGTGAAATTAGCTATCAAATGCAAATGTAATTGTAATTTCAGCCTAATGCTTGTCGATATCTTTATAAATGGGATTTCAGGGCCGGTTACAAAAGGAGGTTGGGTAGTGAGTTGTTCTGGGATTGGTCACACAGGGATTGTAAAAGTTACTAAATAGTTTAGTGATAATTCTTAGGTTCGAGTCTGTCAAATATGCTTATGTAATCTTAATGGTAATACTAGCAATATAGAATAGTAATAGTGCAAGTTCAACACCATTTTACTCTCCTATGTACGGGTTTTATAGATTATGAATAATATAATCAAGGTTATCTTATTTGTCTCTATCAATTTTAGATGGATGTATGGTTCTATTCTTGTTTATTAATTCAAAGAATTAATGTAAATGCTTGAATATGGCTATGAATTTATATTAGATTGAGTGCTAGGATGTTAGTAAGAAGTAAAGGTTAGAACACAATGTTTTAATACTACAATGCGGCATTTCAGAGCTTCATATAATGTCGTGTGAAAATTACTGTCAAATTATGTGGGTGTTGGTATTGACTCCATTCCAAGGATGAGGCACAGGACTAAGCTAGGTAGTCATGTTGCATTGTGTTGATTAACTCGGCCACTACCCATTCTTTCAATCAAATTTTATAAAATGGGTTACAAAGCTATGAGGTTTTACGATTCCCATGCTCTAAAAGTGAACTATGCTTGAGAAGCAAACCAACTTCTTTTGACATGTTTTACTAGTTGAGCCTCTATATGAGAATCATCTGTGTATATTGTAGTGTTATTGATACCAATGACACACAAATATTATTATAACATTGCTAGAATTATCCTCCTGAGTTTCACAAAGCCCGAAGTGAAGAAGTAAGGACCTCAGAATCCTTATTTATGTGTTGGCCAATCCTTACCCTTACGGATTATTGAATTCTAGTAGATTCATAGGTTAGTGGTAAGATTAAGTTTGGTTCCTAAAAAATAGCCAACAGAAATGGCGACTCCGCTGGGAACTAACTTGAGAAAACCTTGATAGGAGATCGTCTTGCCTTAAAAGAGTCATGAAAGTTCTAAAGTAATGGGGAGCCAGAGATTGACAAATTTCTGGGAATATATTTAGAATTTGGGTTGAGAATGGTTTTATATTTTGCTGAAAATTTTACTTTCCAAGTCTATCTTTGGTGTCAGTGGGTTAATTTTCAAAAATATTTTATGAGTTTGCTATGCTTCTGTATTCCCTAGCAAATTTTGATTCAAGATCTACCACATTTCCATTAATATTGGCATAAAATTTCTCACTAAGTGTGGGTGGCGACTCTGAGATCTCTGCACTAGTATTCATTATTTGAAGAAATTTATTATGATGGAAAGAAGGTTTGCTAAGAAAGGATAAGGTAGACTTGAGTTCACATGATGAAGCACTTAGAGGGAAAGCATTGAAGAACTCTGAAAATATAAAGGACCCATGTGTGATTCTGCTGATCAAGGAAGTTTAAAGTAAAATCAATTTGTGAGAGAAACTTCATATTATTGAAGTTTGTTCCTCTACAAAGGAGGTGGCAACTCTATGCAAAGAACCGAAAGGAATTGTGATGATAGCTTCAGAACTGCAAAGTTTTCCATTCAGAAGAATCATTTAAGGCGATTGCAATCATATCCAGGTATTTCTCCTGTTCTGGTTTTCATAAAATATAGATTTGTATGAAAGCCATGTTGCATGATCTAGAGAAAATTTGTTCCCTATTAAGTGAATTGAGCACTAGTGAAGGGAAGGGTGATAATCATTTTACATACTTCTAAGGAGCAATTTGTAATATCTGTATTGGGTTGAGGAAGTATGCTTACTATTGAAATGTGCCTCTTAAAGTGTTTCAAAGCATAAATGTGTTTGGGTAATGCATTGCAATATCTTAGGGTCATGATTAAATTCAGGAATGAGGCAATAGACAATCAACTATGAAGTTGATATGTAGGGATTGATTAGGGATACAAGAGAAATGTATCATTCCCCTGTATCTCCTTGTGGAACATCAAGTAAAAACATGTAGGGCATGAAACCTTTATTATGCCATCAAAGGAAATTCTCTATTGAAAGATATAAACCATTGAGTTTTAATGGTATTCAAGGTTTTCCTAATAAGATTCCCAATGATATTAGGAAACATTTGCCTAAATTTACAGGGCAAAGTTCTGAGTCGGCTTCCAAACATTTAAATGCATTCATGGATTTGATGGGAGATTTTGAGGTAGATCATGAGGATGTCGTCATGAAGCTTTTTGCTCAATCTTTAAAAGAAGATGCTAGAGACTGGTTCTCGCATTTACTAGTATGTTCTTTAGCTTCATGGAATGACTTCATGATATCATTTCTAGAACAGTTTGGTGAAAGGGTTAGTCCAAATATGATAAGAAAGAGATTTATGGAAATCCAAAAGGAAGAAGGGGAGTTGATTCCTGCCTTCAGTCTTAGATTTGCAAAGGTAGTAGGGAATGTTCTTGAAAACATGAAACCAAGTGATGCGGAATGTTTAGTTGTGTATCTAGGTGCATTTGATAATGAGATGAGTTATTTGATAAGAGATAAGGAACCCACAACATTGCATCAGGCATATCACATTGCTATGGATATTGAAAACAACTCAAAATATTCAATGATGTAAGGATACATGGCCACAAGTGTTGGTTATCCTAGCACACCTCATGCAGATAGAATTCATGGATCAGACAATAGAAATGGTTACCAAGATAATAGTGCTTCTGCTATTAAATCATTACATAATACAAATCACAGTGAATTCCCAAATGAACATCAACAAAATTTGAACAATGTTGATCAGATGTTTTTTGTTCAAGGACTGTCTAGCATGAAAAGACACATGGAAGAACCGCCATATGAATTGTTCACAAGGTTTTTGGATGCCTTGATAGAAATCCCTCAGGGATTAAGACCTGAAGACTCAGTATGCATTGATTTATTCTGTGACATTTATGAGCCAGGGCTTAGTACCTTGCCTAGAGAATTGAAGCCTCTGGATTTTGATCAAATAATTGGTTATATCAGAATTGCTGAGGCTAAGTGTGACTACATACAAAGACTGAGGTCTCAAAGTGACAGTAGTGCTTACCCTACTATCAGGGATCAAAGCTCAATCCAACTAATGGATAAGGATGTTCTAGAAAATGAATATGTGTCTAGTAGTGCAGATGATAACATTGTTATACTTGCAAGCATTGCTGATGTACCCTTGAAGGTTGATAATCAGGCTAGTGAAAATGAAAATTCTGAGGAATTTGGATCTTTTTGTGAGAATGACCTGAAGGCATTCTTCTTGCCTGAAGGATGCAGCAATATCAATAATCATGAGGTTTTGCCCTCACCTGAAGATGGACAAAATTCATGTGAAGGACCCTTGGAATGCAATCTAGTTGCATCAGAATTGGAATGTCCCAGCAGTATGATTAATGATGAATTTAAAAACAAGAATGTCTGTATTCAACATCCTGAGCCTGAGCTCAGTGATAAAAATAATGGAATTAATGATGCTAGCCAACAAGGTCATGTTTTGGAATGCTTGTGTGAAAAAGAAATGGACTGTACAAGTTTTGTAGCAGAGATAGACATGATCATTTTTAACAAGGAATTTGTTGCAGAAACTTGCTCGGATGAAAATAAGAAATGTTCAAGTTGCAATGAGTCCTGCACATGTGAGTCAGCAAACCTATCAATTGATGGTGCACTAGAATACCTTACTGTTGATCATATCAATCTTGAGTTATTTGACCCATTTTTTGGAGCATTTTGTGTCAAGCTGAGCGATGATTGGAAGGAAGGACTGCAGTATGTTAATGAACTTGAAACAGAGGTATTTTTTGATGCTTGGGATGGTATGGACAATGCTTTCTGTGGGGATGACCCTGATCTAAATAAGAACAAAAATGCTACTGGTTCTGATGAGTCAATTTTCCAAGGAAGTGGAGCATATGGCAGCATAACTAGTTTATACTGCGCTGATAAATGTGAACACCAGTTTGAACAGAAGCCTATGTATGAACATTTCTTGTTCATCACACAAAGTGAATGTGTGCTTGGTGTGGAACAGAATCTAGATGATGCCCTTGGAATACCAGAAATAAAATTGCAGTATCACTTCAAAGGGTTAGAATATGTCCTCGATGGGAGTCCTAAAAGGAGTGTGAATGAGGGTCTCCATTTTAACAAACAAAATAAATGTGATATCAGCTTATATGATGATAGTGATCAAACGGATTATGAATGTTTCACTTTCCCTGTCTAGTTGGATGGGCATTTGGTGGAATATAATTGTAAGCTGAGTCAGATAGAATGCTACATTGACCATGTGTTTCAGTTAATGCTTGATCACATTTCACAGTTGGACATGAATGAAAGTAATAATAAAAAGTTCAGACATATGTCCATAGTGGTTGATTTCAGTTACCGCAACCTGATTGTTAGGTGGGCAATTCATGAGAATATTTTCAGCCTTAACATGGTACAGACAATAGAAAACAGGGTTTTTGACAGAGGTAAGGAGTAGGTTCAGGTTTTGGTGGCCTAGGGCCACCAATTTGAAGCTAAAGCTTGTTAAAATTGCAGGAGGAAGGCTTGAGTTTGAACATCAGAAAAGGCTTCTATTAAAATTTTAAGTTGTACCATTTTGTACAATGTTGTAAATTTTATACATATCTTGGTTGTTTTGGTTTGGTTTTCCTGCCTGGTTCATGCAGATCCTTGGTTTTTGGTCCTCTATGCCTGGTCTGCTTCAACCCGAAATTCTTGGATCTCGCCATGCCTATGAGAGGCATGCGTCCCCAACAGGAGCCACTAATGGAACCTTTTAAAAAATTGCTTTGATTCCATTTCAAATCCTGCAAATTTTCTTGGGGCTTAGGGTTATGTTTCTCATTGATGTTTTAGGGTTTGTGTTGATAAAACCCTTTTGAATTAACCTTGAGTCTAAGGCCTTTGGAAAATGTTATATTTCATTATTGACCTTCTGAAGCAGTTTCCCAGTGGTCTAAGTTGCGACCTATGTCATCAAGTTCATTCCTTTACCGGCCCCTTGATCTAAGTGGTTCCGATCAACGCTCGTGGTCGTATTAAAATTATTGCTTCATTTAAATCAGGATTGATGTCTTTAAAAATACTCTGTCTAGGTCTAAGCTCGGGTTTTTAATGTATTCGCCTAAGGTTTTAATCTTAAAACATTATGTCCCCGATTGTCGTCTACCTAGTAAGTGGCCCCCTTTTAAACCTTAACATTTGTTGCATGTGCAGATATTAAGTTCTATGATGACCGTCTGATCATCGCGAGCAAATCACCGTCGTTCCTTGTGTGCCCGTTATATTTCATTGCCTATTATTTTATTATCACAGGCTAGCGGGCATAAGCCACGTGTCTTATGCATTGGCGGGCCAGGGCCCTTTGATAAAGATTGCGGGCGGTATTAAAATGAAAATCAACAATGATCGTCGGATGATGTGGCTACATCTTAGCTACTCCCCGCCATCCCGTTCGTTCTCATTTTCCATTAAAATAATCACACGGGCTGACGGGCAGTTGTCACATGTCATATCCAACAGTGGGCCCAGTGTTTTCAAGCAGTCAGCAAGCGGAGCTTTGAAGAGAATCAACGGCCGATACCATGTGGCGTGTCTTCATCAAGACCATTCCCCGCTACCCCGTCTATTCCGAATCTTGCAAAGAAGTAATGTCACAGGCTAGTAGGCTATGGACGCATGTCCCAGGATATGGGGGCCCACCGAGCTGAGAAACGGAGCAAGCATTCTACTAAATAAAAATCAACGATTGATAGCAAGCGACGTGGGTTAATCCTGACCACTCCCCACTATCCCGTGAGGGGCCTACTCACACCTTTTGCTTCTTAGCGAGGAGGCGGGCGACGATCACGTGTAGCAATCTCAAAGGCTAGCGAGACATTACTAAGGGCCGAATATTGATAAATTTGGCCGAGAGAACATATGGGCTAAAATGGTGCCATTTTTTAATATTTTCTTCTAACACATGCTCGAGATTTGGGGATCGCTTTCAATTAAGGCCGTCAATTATGTCAGGTGATGGTACACGCAGGAAGGTAACATTGAAATAAGGTAGGGTACGGGCCAATGGTTTGAGATTAAATCATGATCGCTCCCCGCTATTTTGTTGATATGAGTTGCAAGTGAATTAATTCCCATGGGCAAGCGGGTAAACATGACACGTTAGGCTTTCTTTAATGCAAAGCAGGTAATTAAGTGTGCAGACAAGGTGGATGTAAATCCACATGGGTTTTTCTGATTAGACAAAGGCAACGAGCACATGCAGTGGATTTTTTCACAATCAATTACATTGATTTTAATTATCTGTCAACTTATCTTAACGGATGATAAACAGTTGAGATTCAAAAAATCAAGCAGTCGATTGTCAGCTCGCCCGCGCAAGCCTTTTTCTAGCATTAATGCTTGACATGCTCAAGTTGCTCGATAAAATGGGAGTTGATAGCCTTTGTTTTTGCACAAATGCAATTAGAAGCTGAGAAATTCTAGGTCTGTGAAGAAGGATGGTACGAAGTTTTTGCAAAAATATTGTGGCAAGCTTTTCCTGGGTAAGTAGAGGCTCATATCTGTTTTATTTGCAAACTATGTCTAAGTTAGTTTGTAAGTTCTAAAATCCTGGGGTGGTGAGAGTTTTACATTCTGCAATTTCTTCGTAGGTTGATAAGAATTGTGAGGATTTCAGTGCAAAATCTTTTTAGGGAGAAACCAATGAAGGGTCTGTCTGCAATTGTGAAGTCCTATTGTTCCCATCTTGTTCTCGTTAAAAATGAGTAAACCCAGTATGTCTGCTACCCAATTAGAAGGTCTAAGAGACTTAGTCTTCCGGAGTCCTTGGATGATGCTCCTAAGATTGAAATTGAGGTGCCAAGAGCTCCTGAATCACTAAAGGAGAAGAAGAAAGCCTATGGAAAGGCTGTAAAGGGTGGTGTCAAGAGCACCTATAACTTGAGAAGTCGGATGGTTTCAAAAGAATTGGTCAAGTTTAGAAAGAAAATATCTGTTAAGCCTGTGAGAGAAGCAAAGAAAAGGAACAAGTATCACAAGGCTTATCTGAGGAGGCACAACTCTCCCATAGAGGTTTCTAACAGCCCTTCGGATGGTGGAGGTGATACTGATCTAGAGTATGGTTGTTACCTGCTCACTCTGGTACCACACGAGGATTCAGATGGAGTGGTCGCTTCTCCAATTTCAGCGCAAACGCGGAGCAGACGAGCATACTCTGATGCTGACAAATTAGAGTAGCATCCCAGGCTCCATTTTTGTTTTTGACAACACCATTGCCATGCAGCAAATTCGTCCTCTTCAACATGTCTTTCATTTTTTGTCTTTGGTGCTAACATGGAAATCTTTTGGGCTGGTGTGAGGTGGATTTGTTGAACTCCATGTCTTCGATGGCAAATATGCCTTTTCCGGTTAGTATATAAGTTTTTTTCCTCTGGTACTGGTGGAGAATCTTCTTTGGTCTACGAGGACAAGGGATTCTGGCGCTGTTGCAACAACAAATGATGCCTTTTGGAAGGCTGGCTCATCTTCTTCAATGAACCGTGTGGAGTTTTGTCTTCCCCTATTCTACAATGATTAAATGTAACCGTTTGGGGAATATCTCAAATTCAAGTGAAATTAGCTATCAAATACAAATGTAAATGTAATTTCGGCCTAGATCTTTATAAATGGGATTTCAGGGCTAGTTACAAAAGGAGGTTGGGTAGTGAGTTGTTCTAGGATTGGTCACACAGGGATTGTAAAAGTTACTAAATAGTTTAGTGATAATTCTTAGGTTCGAGTCTGTCAAATATGCTTATGTAATCTTAATGGTAATACTAGCAATATAGAATAGTAATAGTGCAAGTTCAACACCATTTTACTCTCCTATGTATTGGTTTTATAGATTATGAATAATATAATCAAGGTTATCTTATTTGTCTCTATCAATTTCAAATGGATGTATGGTTCTATTCTTGTTTATTAATTCAAAGAATTAATGTAAATGCTTGAATATGGCTATGAATTTATATTAGACTAAGTGTTAGGATGTTAGTGAGAAGTAAAGGTTAGAACACAATGTTGAAATACTGTAATGCGGCATTTCAGAGCTTCATATAATGTCATGTGTGAAAATTACTGTCAAATTATGTGGGTGTTGGTATTGACTCTGTTCCAAGGATGAGGCACTAGACTAAGTTAGGTAGTCATGTTGCATTGTGTTGATTAACTCGGCCACTATGAAATATTCTGAGCCAAATTTTTTCGTTTTTTACAAATTTCGAATTACAAACAAAGCACCCGTTAAGGTTAGAGGATAAACCCAAACGTGCAGAAAGCAACTCTAACCAAGAATGGCGCCGATGATGGCGAGCATATGGTCAGAGGATCTTCTACTCTAAATACAGAAAGGGAACTCGACGTCAAGTATGTGCTACCCAATCCAATACGGAGTGAGGGGCGACCATATGACAGAGTGATTACAATAACAATGCTTGAAACGAAATGCGGAAAGCAGAGAAATACTCAACACCCAGAATGTGCTTGCTAACCCAGAATGGGATAGTAGCTACCATAGGGCGGAGATCAATTAAAACAATAACAACTGCTGAAAGTAAGAGGACTATTACACTCTGATAAAGCAAGAATCTATATGGCTGTCAGTACTACTGCCAGCTTACAATTTAAGAGATGATAACTTGCTACAAATGAGAATCAGCATATAACAGTGTTGCCACAATATTGATGAATTACTTTGCTGAGAAATAAAGCTTAAACAGCAAGAGCATAAACAGATCCAACCTTTCTCAACTTGGGTAATCACAATGAAGTCTCCGCAAGGTCTTTGAGAACTCTCAACACTATCCACGAATGAAGTTGCAGATTTCTACGAGCTGTTATACTGACCTGCACTTTTCATCACATAACCAGCTGCATACAGATTTCTTGAAAAGCTCATAACTCCTTCCCTAATTACTCAAATGGCGTGGTATTCAATGCAAAACAATGCTATCATGAGGGCGCTCAAACTACCAACAAGAAACAGACTTAAAACGCAAACTATATTTAACGCACGGAATCCAAGACAGCAGAAATGTACGGCCCAGCTGACAGGGGCGATTTCTTTATTAAAAATCAGGCTTCTATCTAAAAATTCCACAACTTTGCAAACATGGGCGCCTAGCCAAGAAGGATGGAATGAAACAATACCCACAATGAATTTTTGTGTCTTTTTTGATTTACAAATAAAAATACGGATCTGCTATAGCAAACTTGCAAAAACCAAAAACATCTAATATGCCAAAAACTGAATCTACTTGGACAAATGCAGATTACAATGCAAAACTTACTACAAAACACTCAACTACGCAAACCTCTCCACTAGGTGCTGTCTCTCAAGCACGAAGTCGAGCCCAGACTAGGAGGCATTCATTCCTCGAAGCAATTCCGCAACCATTTCGGCAGCATAACATTAGCATAGACCAAAGATACCCAATGATGCTGCCAAGACTCCTTTTAATAATTCTCCAGTTGACTTCTCAAAACCCTAAAATCCGCTTTTAGGTCAAAACCCAATCTCCTCAAGGATGGGCGTACTTTTCCTTCAAAGCTTTAGATTTGATATTTTAGATAAATATCATACTTTAATAAATGCGCCCAACAAAGCTTGCTCAGACTTTAGTAATAATTAAAATATTCCTTAATGAGGCGCCACCCTCAAAAGATCACCTTTTTAAAACAACCTTAAGTCATTAACTCTAGGCCAAGGGTCAACGTTAAAATATAATAATTAAAACGTGACTTTTTAATTAAATGACTTAACTTATCCTTCCGAATGTGCCCTGAAGCCAATACTGAGCAAAACATCTAACCAAACTGAAGCAGGAAGTCAACCGAGCTGAACTCAACTAGAAAGCTGCTAAAAATAGAATTTACTAAAAATAGTAAATTTCGGAAAATGCTCAGAATGCCGAGATGAACACACCACTGCGAAGCTCTCTGAAAACCCAGAAAGGATCCGCCATTGAATCCATCATCTCTGAGCAATGACCTCCTCAAAAATAGGAAACCCTAATTTGTCTTCCGACTAGCCTTCGGGTTCCCAAGGAAAAGGCCAACGGTCACTAGAAAGATCAGGTTTGAGAAGGGGACATTACACACTACCCATTCTTTCAATCAAATTTTATAAAACGGGTTACAAAGCTATGAGGTTTTACTATTCTCATGCTCTAAAAGTGAACTATGCTTGAGAAGCAGCCAACTTTTTTTGACATGTTTTACTAATTGAGCCTCTATATGAGAATCATCTATGTATATGGTAGTGTTATTGATACCAATGACACACGAATATTATTATAACATTGCTAGGATTACCCTCCTAGGTTTCACAGAGCTCGAAGTGAAGAAGTAAGGGCCTCAGAATCCTTATTTATGTGTTGGCCAATCCTTACCCTTACTAATTATTGAATTCTGGCAAATTCATAGGTTAGTGGTAGGATTAAGTTTGGTTCCTAAAAAATAACCAACGCCAGCAACAACAAAACTATAAATATCATCTAAACCCTTCAACAATGAAGCTCAATCTGCAATCTCTGGATGAGAAGCAGTCTCAATTTAGCTAGGTGTTATCTTTCAAACACGAAACCAAATACTTGCTAGGAGGTATGTGTTCCTCAAAGCCAAAAGCTTGAGATCATTTCAGCAGTACTTCGTCATCTTATTCCTCCATTTTAGGCGTCCAAGGCACAAGGACAAATATCTAACTTTTGAAATATTAAAATACCTCTTAATGAGGCATCCACCCTCAAAGGCCCACTTAAAAACAACTTAAGTCATTAGACTATGCCATGGGGCCTCAAAAGATAATAAAATACTAAAATGAATTAAATTCATCAATTTACCAAAATGAGCCTCAAACTGCCTTGCCCGAAATGGAAAGCACTTTGAACTGCTGAACTGCTACCAACCGGAAAACTGCCAAAAATAAAACTTACTAAAAATAGTAAGTTGTTCCAAACACATTTTAACCACAATTCGAGCAGCCATTGTAACTTACTAAAAATAGTAAGTCCTAGAAAAGTAGCCTAATTCATTTACATGTTATACCACTGCGAAGCTTTCTGAAAACCCAAAACGAATCCAAAATCCAAATTGCAAAACTCCAACATGCAAACCCTTGAAAACACCAAAAACCTCCAAATAGCTGGAAACCTTAATTTTACCTCCGACAAGCCTAAGGGCATCTGGAATAGGCTAACGGGCCACTACACTACTTACTGCTGAGAAGGGGACATTACATGGACTGAGGATAAACAGTTGTGAGAGACTTACCTTAGCTAAGAAGGGTGTGGTGAGCAAGTTGCACATGACGAGGGAGGCAAGAAATAACAAAATTCCAATAGAGACTATGCAACCTAGTGTGGCATTTCCTACCCAAACCATAGATGCTAAGAGTCAAAGGGGGGACGATTCTACTTTTACCATGGGAAATAAAAGAGCTACTATTATTGCAGGGTTGTTTAATGCACAATCACAAAAGATGGCTGAAATTTTCCATTGCAAATTTTGTATGCTCATGCTATATACCATTTTATGTGGCACATTCTCCCTATTTCAAACAAATGTTCTAAGATGTAATTGTTGTTGGTCCTTCATTTGCCCCCATGTAGACATAAGCTACGCACTACCCTTCTTAATAGAAAATATTTTAAGATAAATATGTTGATGGAGGAAATAAGACAAACTTGGATAAGAGATGGTTGCTCTATCATCATGGATGGGTGGACCAATATTAAACATTAGCCACTCACCAATATAATTGTTACATGTTCAAATGGGTTTTATTTTCTTAGATCTTTTGATTATTCAAGGAACAAAAAGGATGCAAACTTCCAATTTCAAATTTTGTAGGATGCCATAGAAGAGTTTGGGGCATCTAATGTTGTACAAGTAGTGACTAATTCAGCCCATATATGTAAATTAGCTAACTTGATGGTGGAGGTTGCTCTCAAGCACATTTTATGAATACCATGTTGTGTTCAAGCATTGAACAACACATTGAAAGACAAAAGGAAGATAGATCCGGTGAAAGCAATGGTAGTAAAAGCTAGATACACAAAAATGCTCATTTGCAATCATCACACTTCACTTGCATTATTCGGGACTTTTTTGATAAATGAATTATTCAAGCCCATAGATACTAGATATGTCAACTATTTCATTTAGTTAGAGAGGATGCTTGATGTGCAAGAGCCTCTACAATTAATGGTGATTAATTCAGTGAGGTTAGATGGCCAAAGGCAAACACGATTGAAAGAAAAAGTGTGTAACAAAAGATTTTTGATGATGATTGGTGGTCTGCAATAAGGTAGGAAATTTTAGATTTTATTATTAAATTTATTAAAAAGAATTTATTAATTTTTTTAACTCATAAATTATTTTCACTATTTATAACAGCATTCTGTAATGTCCCCAATTTTTATGTGTCAGCATAAAATTAAATAACTAATTTAAGTTGTCGAAAAGAGTCAATTAAAAAGGACAACTTAAAATAATAGTTCAAAAGTAACTTAAATTTTAGAAAAGTTAAATAAATTAATTCAGTTACTTTTTGTTGGATTCTCAAAAGGAATTAAATTAAAAGTGAAAGAGGAAAGAGGAGAATTCAAGAGGTCACGAGGAGTTACAAAGAGGAATAAGAGTTTGTTGGAGCACTGTTTCAGGTATGTTGGTTTTGGATTTTGGAGAGCAAGTTTTTTGCTGGTTGAACTGGGTTCAACACATTCTTTTGGAGGACGAAAAACCCTCTAAGAGAAGATTAGCTCTGGTGGTGAGAGATCCACCCTGGCTGATAGCTAGAGAAATCATTCAGGTTTCTCACTTGGTCTAAACGAAGGTGTTTTGAAGAATTTTGCGAGGTCTTGTAAAGGCAAGTTTCTAAACTCTCTGTTTGAGCTACAATGAGTTTTTAGAAAATTGTTGACAAATGAAATCAAAGGATAGCTAAGTCTATGATTATTGTATTATTGGTTGCACACAAACCGTACCATATAATTGTTATAGGTTGTGGAATTGTATATTTGATGTGTTGTGTGTTTGGAAAATTGGAATGGAAGGATTCATTGCAAATTAACAGTTCTTCAATTTTGGTTTGAAGTTGCTTGTTTATTTCAGAATACTAGGTGAATTGAATAATAATTACCCTTTCTAATTCAAGCAAGGAGGACAATCGTGCTATTTTGGAGATAGTTAATTTTTAAAATTTGCGTAGCTTGCATCCTTTGAATATTCAAACACCATTATTTAATAAGAAATTGTGGCTTATTTGGTATCGTTTCTCTTGAAGAGAGGAAAGAAGTATTAATCAGCAGATTTTGGTAATATTAACCAATACAAAACTCCATTTCTTTGGCAGCTTCTTCCAACATAATTGTCACACATTCATAGAGTCGCACCATTTAAGACAAACCTGGAGTATGGGATTGAAGCGGCAAACTTGGTTGGTAGTGGCCAAGTGAACATAGTTGCACCAATCTTGAAGACAAGAAATTGTGGGTTATTGAGTTGCTTCCATTCCTAAAAGGGAGGGCGAATTAATGTCTAGAGGATATTTTAATGAATTTGACTCAATATTGTGTCTCTACATATCAAAAGTCTTGCACCGTTCAGAAGATGGTGAAAAGTCTTGTCGTTTCCTCATGAACGGGTACTGGTAATTGTCTAGAAGCTTTCGGTGAAGAGTCAAAATAAAGTCTTTGATCACGCTAGAGTATGAGGCGTATAATGGGAAGATGAATCATCATGTGGAGCAGTGGAATTGTTAAAGAATTTTATTCAATGAAAACACTTTCCAATGTTGTAGTCTACTGGCAGCTCAATTGGAATATTATTTTATAAGACATATTTTTCAAGAGCCATTTAAGATATGAGAAAGAGTCGATATTCATTTGCAATGGATCGATAGAGATACAATAGCGTGATATATACATAGTCTTATGCAAGGTGTTGATAGAGACAATTATGGAGCAAGTATAGCCATGAGGAGTCTTTGTTAGGAGCCGTGAAGAATCGAGGGCAAATCAATTAATGGCTGAGAATATAAGAAATGTATGCTTATAATATTGATTTATCCGTTCAACTTCCCTATGGCAAAAGGGAGAATCAGGAACAACTGGAAGATTAAGTGCCAATTGTGTAGAAAGACCACATCTTCTTTGCTATCGCAACTCAAATTTGAAGTGAAGATTATATTAAGAAACCGTAGCCTTTTTGACAGAGCCGCCATAAAATTAGAGGACAAGATATGTGAAGACATGGCATTGGGAGCAATTGTTGTATAATGTGGTGGAAACAAAATAAGTCGTTAATAGCAATATCTTCCTTGTAGGGGACTATTGTATCATGTTGAGCAATATTTGTACAAAAATCAAAGGAGGCATGGTGAGTTGTGCCATAATAGCAGGTCAGATTTTTTGAAATATTACTGTGTATTCCCATATATATTTTAAATGAATAACTCTGTAGTATCTCTTGGAGTAATTACTGCAATATATCCATGTGTGGTTTTGCTTTATACATTGCTCTATGTTCATTAATAAATATTGTTGTCAAATTGGAATTGGGAATATTATATTTCTGAGATGGTCAGTGGTGCCAAAATCAATGAAATGAATGTATGTATCAAACAATTATCAGTCCAATGAAAGAACACAGAATGAACCGCAGATTAGAAAATTATTTGACA
Source organism: Sequoia sempervirens (assembly GCA_007258455.2). NCBI lineage: Eukaryota > Viridiplantae > Streptophyta > Pinopsida > Cupressales > Cupressaceae > Sequoia > Sequoia sempervirens. The sequence goes on along the minus strand of VDFB02189262.1, from coordinate 27,271 downwards.
AAATGCCCAATCAGCTAAATTGGTAAAAAATAAAATAGAAATTGCATGCAATCTAGGGTAGCTCACTACAGTGGTATCAGAGCTCAGAAAATTTATGCCATCTTGTTGGGTAATTGAGGGAATCAACTTTCAGTTTGTAGCATGGTGACCGGAAATAGAAAATGGTTGGCTGAATTACTTTATCAATTAGGTGGTAAGCTCAACAGCCTATTTCAACCAAGGAGTGATGCTTTGGCCACATTGAAAAAAGTAGAATAGTGTTTGTGCCTTGTTGAGCAGTCACCTTCTAATTTATAGTGACTTCTTTGGGTCAGCACAGGCGGTTGAGACATACAGATGATAAGGTAAGATTGTTGGTTACTGCTTGTTTGAGTGAGGTCTTAAGAATATTGGCACCTGAAGTTCCTTATGATGATGACACAATAAAAAAGGTAATCAAATTGATGGTGGATAGTTTCCAAGATTTGGATGATGTTAAATGTTTTTATTTTTCTAGAAAGGTGTTCATACTTGAAACATTTGCAAAACTTAGATTGGGAAACATCATGTTAGATTTGGGAGTAGATGATTTGATTCACCAAATGTTTCACCATTTCCTTGCCACAATCAAAAAATACCATTCTGATAATGTTATTGCAGCCATGCAAACAATTATGATTTTGGTTATTAATGAAAGTAAAGCTATTTTCCAGCCCATCTTATCTATGTTATTGGCTGTTTTGAGGCAAGAACAGATTATTCCTACAGCTGCATATAAATTGGTTTACAGAGTTTTCAAACAATGTGAGGAGAAAACCCTTCATGGATAATGAGGAGTTTAAAACAGAACATTCAAAAGGAAAAGGTGCTTTGCCATATGGGGAACAAGTGGTTGAAAAGGAAATTATAACTATGGAAACTCTTTCTAGACGTAGTGTTATTCAAACTTCAGAATATGAATTATGCAATGAGGATGTAGTTGATTTTGAGACCCAAGATATTGAAGACAAATCAGAAAAAATATTACATGGGGTTGAGATTGATCATTCACCCAATGAGTCATGTGAGTTGAAGAAACAAATGAAAGTTACAGAAGACATGATTGTTGCAGCCCTATCACGTTTTGACTATACACACGATGTCATTGAAAATCCTTTTTGGAAAGCTCAAATTGAGGAGAGGCAAAAGGGTATTGAAGGAGGATCCTCTCTTGCAAACTTACAGGTAATTAAAGAGAACTTAAGAACTTTGAAATCTGATTTCTTAAGTTTACTTTCAAATAGAGATTGTTCCATCAAACTTGCAGAAAATGGTTTGGTTGCATTGAAAAGAAAGGAGCAAGACATAGATACGCTCATCTTTGAGCTTGCATCTACTAAAGAGTGTTTGGAGAGTACTCAAACGGCTCTTCAAGAAGCAAATTTTCAGTTAGCTGCTGCAAATCAGAATAAGGAGCAAGAAAATGAGGTAAGTTTTAGGGAAATCAAGCAAGTAACTGATGAGTTTCATGAGTTTTATATTGATGCTGATTTAGAGTAACTTTCCAAGTTGGTAAGTTGGAACAACAAGATGATCAATTAAATCAAATTGATAGAAGCTCTTTTCAATTGTCAAATAATCCTTTTTGAGTGGGATGCAAATTCCACTTTTGATAATCCACTTTTTGTGTTGGAGGATGAATCAATTTCTAATTCTAGTGATATGGTTGATAACGAATACAAGATATGGGATCCAGGTAAAACTCAAAATTGAGTTAATGAACATTCAAACTCTAATTTTTGGATGGGCTTTAGGCAAAAATGCAAATTTGAAGTTGTTGTCCACTTTCCGATCAGCCAACACATGAATTTTTTTACTTGCTTTCAAATGGTTTGGTCCTTGTTTTCAGACATTAGGTGGAGCATTTATCAGTGGAGGTTTAATGATGATGATATTTTAGTCTTTAGAAAAGTCTCATCAATCAATTATAGATTCTCAAAACCTATGCATACAAGAATTGTTCTTCATTGTAGTTGCTGTTCCAATATTATAATTCTGATTTTTACAGATTTGGGTAATGAGTCGATGAATTTTCAGTACTTGCAGATTATGGAGCAGCGAAGTGTAGAAGAATTATCAGATATGACTCCACTATTCTTAATTTCCATATTGATGAGCAATGGTTGTGTCAATTCTCCTAGGTTGCTGATTTATGCATTTTCAAATGTTGCATTGATGTTTTCAGCTTTATGGGTAACTTGGTGTAATCAAGAAAGTTATTTTGGCATTTGGAAATTGAATCTTTTTGAGATGCTATCAATTGGTATTAAAGAAAATGTTTTTAGTTCAGAGTTGTTTCTATTGTCTTTTGTTCAATCAGTAGCTTATCAAAAATTTATTTTCATTATTCATGGAACTTTGTGGTGGTTGTAGAGGAGAACGATTCTTTCCTATTGATCAGAGTGTTTGTCCTATTGCCTAGGATCGTGATAGGCAGTAGGATTGCAAATTTGAACCTCGTTGAGGTGCCTTGGCAAGTGAATTCTCAGGGTGTAAATTTCATATTTTAGAGTTATTTCAATTTGGGATCAGAGGTTGTTTGTTTTGTGGAGTCATAGGAGAGACGAGTTCAAAATTGGTATGATGAGCTAATGGTTTTTATAAGAGTGGCGTAGCGGCAACTTGGTAGTCACTCTAGAAGATTGGTTTGGGATCCTGGAATCACGAAGGGTATCGGATTGTCTCAAATAGGTGGTTTTGAGGTTGTGCTGACATTGCTTGGGGACAAGCAATTTTTGGGAAGGGCGGACTGTAATGTCCCCAATTTTTGTGTCAACATAAAATTAAATAATTAATTTACGTTGTCGAAAAGAGTCAATTAAAAAGGACAACTTAAATTAATCGTGCAAAAGTAACTTAAATTTTAGAAAAGTTAAATAAATTAATTAAATTACTTTTTGTTGGATTCTCAAAAGGAATTAAATTAAAAATGAAAAAAGAAAAGAGGAGAATTCAAGAGGTCATGAGGAGTTACGAAGAGGAATGAATAAGAGTTTGTTGGAGCATTGTTTCAGGTATGTTGGTTTTGGATTTTGGAGAGCAAGCTCTTTGCTGGTTGAATTGGGTTCAACACATCCTTTTTGAGCACGTGTTGACATGGTTTTTGTGACCGCACCAAACAGCAGAACAAAAATAGTTTGGGGCTACTCTGTTCTCTCTTGATCAAAGTATTCCGTGTGCTAAGATTGTGAGATAGATCACACGTTCAACTCCAAGGTTCCTTAAGTGCGAATAGACCCAGTTTGGTTGATGTGTATTGTTGTGTTCTTACGAGGGGACTTACACAATTGTTCAGATTTCTTGCAGTTAGCAGCCCGTATATGATTTGAAAAGGGATTCTTGCGTGTATGATTTGGCAATGTAGTACGTTTTCCTAAAACTAATCAGAAATATGCGGAAAGTAAAAGAGTGTAAGGTCTAAGAAACTTGTGTTCTAGTCTAAATGCAGGATATGTGGAACTTAGTTTTGGCAGACTTCAACCAAATTTCATCTAGCCTCACATCGGACAGCTTCAGCGAAATTTAGTGCAATCTTCGAAGGGATAGCAAAAGATGTTCAAGTTATAATTTAACATACATACACCATCAAAATGACGCATATAAGTATATAAACCACAACCGAAGTTAAACTCAAGATAATGTCCAGTCGACCACGCAAGGCGAACTTATCATCAACAAGTCGCTAGTGGTATGGAATGAAAGAAGCTACTTCAACAAAAATACCACACATCAAAGTAAACTAATTGCATGAAATTAAGCTACTTGGATCCAAAAGGAAGAAGAGACCTTGCTAGCTATTCATGACAAGACGAATTCCACCATCAATGAAAAGATCTATTATCATGAAAAGTATTACACAACAATCTCCACAAAAGTTTTCAAAGGGAAAACTTTCTTTCTTCTCCACACTATGCAAAATGTCTACAATGCTCTACTCTCTAATTCTAGCTCTATCTCAATTCTGACTCTCTAATCTCCTGTTCTAATGAATTACAAATGAGGGGGACTCCCCCTTTATATAGCTAGCCAAGTCCCAAAAGACGGCTAGGGTTACAATCAATAGAGTGGCCAGAATCGTGCCACCTCAGCCCTAACCCTAAAAACTGCCAGAATAGGGAGTGGTACATTAAATGAATCAAAGATTCTCACTCACTCCCAAAATAGTAAAGGCAATAAATGCCCACAATCAGTCTTCTAGAAGATCCTCGTCCAGTAGTGCATTCCCATTTGCCTTCTCTCTGACTGCAAACTCAACAAATCTGCCAAGTACAGCTTCAACCTCCTGAACTGAAATAGGTGGAATGCAATCTAGCTGAAACTCTAACACTGTGACTGAATGTTCATGCCTTGCACAAGATTTTCTCCAAGCAGCCAAGGAATCCTGCGTGTTCTGGATCAAGGTGGAGAAAGTGGAGGTATTCTCAAAGTCATCTTGTGTAAAGGTCTTCACCTCCGAAAAGAAAGGTACCAGCCTACCCCTCAAATTATCAACATTTATCTCATCTAGATTCAGCCGACTAGCAAATATGGCCTCAAAAGTGTTCTGAACTCCATCAATGATATTGACCATAGCCTTATGTATCCTGGCTGAATCCGCCTGTGCTGCGTCGAAGAAGCCACGCCCCGTGATTGCTGAAGAATACCATCTCGAGAAATCATACCTGTCATTCTCCTGAATGACACCTCCATCAATCAGCAATCGCAACGGAACATGTCTCAATGCCTCAAGACGCTGAATTACTCTGCTCTGATAGATAGAAGGATCGCCCCAAGCATGATCCACTGCATCCATCCGTGTCAAAATACTAGAGGCCTACCAAAAGCAAAGCAAGGTCCTCCATAAACTTCTCTGTCTCAACACGAACTCCTGTGACCCATTTGTTCTGCCTCCTGTGCCATCTTTCCTAACTCCATCAAGCCGCTGATCGACTCTCTAGGTATCTCCGCTAGGCTCTATCACTGGAATATCCTGCCCTCGAGAACGAGATAACTGTTGTACATATCCGAATTAAGGCCTTGTGTTCTCTTTTCAACTTCTTATATTTCCCTTCTTTCTTGAATAATCTATCTTTGAGGGCAAGGAAGGAGTTATCACACTCCTCTACAATCTGCGCACCAGTAGGGCGTCCCAAATCTAGAGTCGTGACCACATAATTCTCAGGCACTGCTTCATTTCGGTCACACTCAACTCGTGGCACAGCTACATGAAGGGTACGAGAGCCATCTTCTTCAGTGGATATCTTCGAAAACTTTCTTGCTTTCTTCTTCTGTGAAGGGGCACTGATCCTGTTCAAAAACTCTTCCATCTCAACTGCTGGATCAATCTCCTCACTAGGGCTTCTCCTCATTCTATCCTTAAGCCAATCAGGCACATCATATTGTATATCAAAGGGCTGCTGCTCCTGTGCCTCTACCTCTCTAACTTGCTCAACCTCTACATCATCCTGGCGAGGCTCATCGTCCTCAAGTGGCTGAGTGTCACCTGAAACTATATCATCATCGTCATTCAAGGCCGCCTCTAACTCCCGCTGAAACTGAGGGTCAGTAATAGTTCCCTCATCATCCTGCTGATCAACCCTAACAGGTGCGTTGACGCTCTGGCCAACCGACTCTCTCCATGGAGGCTGAATATTATCTTGTACCACTTGCACCTGATTCAGTGCATTCCTCTGATCAGCAAAAAAAGAGACCTCCTGTATACTTGGAGAACGTGTCTCCAATGGTGATGCAACTGTAACTCGTGGAGGCTCTGGCTGAGTAGGCTCCTGTCGAACTATCTCTTTCTTTCTGGGCTCTGGACCTCATGTAATCTGTTTCTTTCTACCTGTGGTGGGCGTCCTGTGATCTCCCATCATATTGTAAGTCAAGGCAATTGACCTACTCTTCAACCTGTTTACTCGTCTATCAACCCATGCTCTGGTGAATGTCAGGACCGGGATAGAAAGTGTGTCCAAATCAGCCTGTCACAGAATTCGCCGAATTTTCGGCATGAAATTCGGAATTCGGCGAATTTCTGAAAAAATAATGAAATTCGTCAAAATTCGTCAAAATTCGTAAAAATTCGTTTGGCTAAAATTTTATTAAAAAAATATCTCAAAAAGCGTTTTCTTTTTAGGGTTTTTGACGGGATTTTTAATAAATACGGAGGCCCGACTTGTAAATATCACGGCTCTGATTTTCGACGAAATTTCTTGTTGAAGAACACAGTCAGGAAGCATTTCGACGATTCCACACTCGTTTTGAAGGTTTTAAAGGTCGAAAAACAAGCGCCCTCTACAAATAGAAGCTCGGGTTTGAAGGTCGATGGCGCCCTTTCTGCAAATCGTCCAAGCTCTCAGCCGCGAATCTGCAAGCCGCATCAAGCTCGACCTTCTTCAGTTTGCAGGTCGCGTCCAAGCTCACCCGCTAGTCCAAGCTCAGCCGCCAGCCGCCATTCGCGTGTCTCAGCTAAGGTAGACGATTTTTTTTTATTTTTTTTTTCTCTTGAAATGCATAGTGCATATTTTATTTATTTTCTTAATTTTTATTTTATTAATATTAGATTTAATTTTAGGTTTTGTTATTTTATTAATATTAGATAATAGTTATTTTAGTTTTTATTATTTTATTAATATTAGTTTTAATACTGTGTTATTCAGAAATCAATCAGGTAGATTTAAATTAATTTTTTTAATATTGTATTATTTTATATATATTAGGTCTTTGATATTTTATAAAATGTGATATATTAAATATTTTATTATTTTGTTTGTATTAAATTTATATTAATAAATTAATATTTAATATATGGTAATTTAATATTATCTTATTTTCATATTCAATTTTTTTAAATTAAACTTAAACAAATGCGGGAACTTTATTCTGTTTTTAAAATTTAAAATAAAAAGTTAATATATATTTATTTTATGCCTTAAATTTTAGTAATTAAAATAAAAATAAAAAAATACTATATTCGTCATTCGACAACTGTATATTTTCTTTCATAGTTGCAAAGAAATTGATTGTAAATGTTTCTTTTAAAAAATAAACTGCATTATTTTTCTTTGAAAGATTAAAAAAAGGACATGTTCTTGATTTTAGAACTGTATGCATGATTTCACTTTAGAACTGTATGCAGTCATGCTTTTGCTCACTTCACACCTGTAGGCTGTATACTCTCATTTTATTTGTCTACTCGCCTACAGCCTACAGAGTACAGCTACAGCCAGTCATAGAATTTTATGTATGAAGTCAGTTGAATCTTGTTTGGCATTTGCATTTATTCGATTACATCATTTTCATTTGTATTATGTCAAAAATAAAATCTGTATTTTGTCTTTGAAACGTGCAGATTGTTACTTTATGGCTCCCAAGAAATCAACTGCCGAGGCATGGAAATATGTCACTCGCAATGGTACAAGTCTCACATGCAACAAGTGTCACAAAACTTTTGCTGGAGGTTTGACAAGGGCAATGGACCATTTACTTGGTATTTCAGGGGGTGCAGGAGGAGGTGTTGAAGCATGTCCAAACGTTACCCCAGAAATGAGAGCTGCTTTAGAGAAAGAACAGTCCTCTTCAATTGTAGGAAAGATGAAGAATGCACAAAAAAAGCAGAGAATAGAAGAGGAAATGGCTCAGTCTAGACCTACAGCATCTATCATGTCTTCCTCTTCCACCTTACCTAGGCATGTGGGTAAATCAAAAGAGACTGGAACCTTGAACAGCTTTTGGAAACCGGTAGAGAAACAACAGGTGGATGATGCATTAGCTGATTTGTTTTACTCAAGTGCGATTCCATTCAATGTTGCAAGGAATCCACATTTTCGTAATGCAATTCAGAAAGTTGCAGAGTTTGGCAAAGGGTACACACCCCCAACTTCAGAGGCTTTTAGGACAACTCTTTTGCAGAGGTCAAAAGATAGAGTGACTGAGAAATTAGTTGATGTCAAAGCCTCTTGGAATGAAACAGGTTGCACTATATTGAGTGATGGATGGTCAGATATATGTCAAAGGCCATTGATTAATGTTTTGGTGTCTTCTCCTGATGGTGTTGTGTTTTTGAAAGTGATTGACACCATGAACCACAAAAAAACTTCTGAGTATATTTTCCAAATATTAGAGGAAGCCATTCTTGAAGTAGGGGTGGAAAATGTGGTTCAAGTTGTAACTGATAGTGCAGCAAATTGTGTGGGAGCTGGGAAACTGATTACAGAGAAGTACCCAAGAATATATTGGAGCCCATGTGCAGCCCATTGTCTCGATTTGCTGCTTCATGACTTGGCTAAATTTCCATGGGTACATGAAGCTATTCATAGAGGGAGAGCAATTGCAAATTTCATACGGAATCATCGTCTCACATTGAGTCTTTATAGGCAGCATGCATCCAAGGAGTTGTTGAGGCCTTGTGAAACAAGATTTGCATCATTTTATATCACTTTGAAAAGAGTGGTTGAAGAAAAAGCAGCTTTGAGGGCTGTTATTTGTTCCAATCAGTGGGAAAATTCTGTGCTTTCAAAAGGTCCTAAGGGGAAGAACATAGAGCAAATTATTCTAAATAGCAATTTTTGGGAAAGTGCAGCAAAAGTTTTGATTATATGTGAACCAATTGTTGACGTGCTTTGTATGGTTGATGGTGACACTCCTTGCCTTGGCATGCTTTATGAAAGCATGGACCGTTGTAAGGAATCTATTCAAAAAGCACTAAACAATGTAGAAGCAGAATACATGGAGCTATGGGAGACAGTTGATTGTAGATGGAAAATGATGCACACACCTTTACATGCAGCAGCTTGTTTTTTAGAGCCTAAGTTGTTTTCTATTAATAGAAAAGGTGATTCTGAAATTATGGGAGGGCTTTTTGAAGCCATTCAAAAGCATGCATCAAATGCAACAATTTCAGCACTAATCAGAGATCAATGTTGGGAATACAAGAAAGGAGAAGGGATGTTTGGAATGGCAGCAGCCAAATATGACTTGGCACGTATACCTGGATATAGATGGTGGTTGGACTATGGAGGACAAACTCCTGAGCTACAAGAGTTTGCTGTTCGCATTTTGAGTCAGGGAGCAAGTTCATCGGCTTGTGAGAGGAACTGGAGTTGCTTTGAACACATCCATTCCAAAAAAAGGAATAAATTGTTGTCTGGAAAGTTGGGAGATCTTGTCTATGTTCGCAGCAATTTAAAATTATTCATGAACAAAGCAACAAAGAAATCTTCCTCACAAGAAATTTTTGAAGACATAGCAATGCCAATTGCAAATGAGCCTGACTTTCTAGATGATGAATTGAGCAGTGATACAGATGATGATGATCTAGCATCTCAGCCAAGTGCTCTTGATGACTTGGAGCTTTTTTGAAGTTCTAAAGTCTTGGTTGTTATTGTACCTTTTTGACAAAAGAACATATTCGCAAACGTGATTTCACATGTTTCTTATGGTTTATATTTTATAAATGTGTCATCTTTTTGTAATGATTTCAAATCTATTTATCAATGTTAAACTATTTATACAATTTTATGGATATATTACTTATATTTATTAAAAAAAAAAAAAAAATTTACATAAGGCGAATTTGATCCGAATTTTATACTTTTCAAAAATTTTCCTCGCCGAATTTCATCCGAATTTCATTGTTGCCGAATTCGAATTCGAATTCGAATCTTGTGACACAGAAATCAGCAATCTCAGGCTCCGACCAATCTGGAGGTGGAAGTGGAGTATCTCTAACTGCTGCATAGTCCGGATGAACAACATCCATATCCTCGTTCACCTAGTCTGGAACTGGCACCACTTCACACTCCCTGATTAAAGTAATAGGCAACCGAGAAAACATCCTTTTCCTTACTTCAATTTCATCCACTGCATCAGCCCAATAATCCTCTATGGTGGCCTTATGTTTAAACTCCTCTGACAGTACCCACTTGATGTTATGATGTGGATCGTAGTGCTGTCGGCTAGTATGATATGAAAAATGATAAAACTGAAGTTCACTTTCAGCTTCTCTAGCTACCTGTATTGAGGGACACACCTCATCCGAGTTGCCCATGACAATTGGAAATTCTATCCCTCCCTTCTTCTTCTTCTTTTGAATCTTATCGAAGGCAAGCAATTGCCTAGATATTTCTAGCATTAAAACTCTATCTGTTGGGTACTTAGGCAGCCTATATGGATATGATGAGAAACCTTGCAGCCTAATATAAGAAAATTTCGAAAACTGTATAAACCAGCACCCATACCTTTCGATTAACTCCTGGGCATCCCTCGAGATTCTGTGATGCAACCGCTCCTAAAGCAACCTTGTGATGTACATGGTGAAGGAATCGTTGACACGCTTGTAGTGAGTTGTGCTTGCCAAATGCAACTGCGGAAAAGCATCATATATCTTGAACTGATGGGAGCCACAACCGACAAGTTCCTTGTAAGAGATCCCCCTGTACTTTGTCATGCGTGCCAACATATAGATAATGTAAGAGCTCATGTAAAATGTCTTCGTTCTTCGGAGGCTTAGGAGCTGCTCATGCAAATTATCACTGATCATCTCGGCCCAATTGACATAATCCTTCCCTTCTAGCACGAGGTTGATGTAGTAAAACATCCAAGGCTCAAAAATGAACGATTGTGCACAGCCACCAACCCTGCTCAGCATCATAATGAGATCACAATATTCTTGTTTCAAATCCTCCGCTATGATCTGCTTCGGCAACTTTGCACGAGAAGGCTTAGGCGTGCTCATCCAATGAGTGTTGATCGTCTCCGTGCATCTCTCGAATGCGGAAGCATACATCCGTTCAGCCCGTTCCCTGGATTTGTAAATCATGCTTCTGTGCACCGGGATCCCGAAAGCTTCACCAATGGCAGCAGGAGTAAGATTGGCTAGTACTTGGCCATCGGGTGACATGATTGACCGATGATCCTTCTCATAGTAATTGGCGCACTCCATTATCAGCTCCGAGCATTGGATGGCTCGTGGAAAACTAGCAGCTGCATATAACCCGCTTCGAACAATGTTGTGCGAAGTGAGCGAGGGCCGATGACTCCCAATCCCCAACATTCTGTTTTTGAAGGCCTCCAGGTTGACGGAGCCCAGGTTGGTGTCTGTCAACTTGCCTAACTTCGAAATGAACTTTGATTCTGGCATGAATGTCTTACTCAGCTTCTTGATCACAGCTTGTCTGGACGCACCATTGTCCTTGCCAGTCGCCCTTGCCTCAGCCATCTCAGCTTCTTCTCCAATAAATTCGAACTTCAACACTTAGAAAAGATTTCTAAGTAAACTTCAGTGGCTTCACTACTCTTAATCAGCAATTTGAACTTTTATAACTTCGTATCAGCAATCAGCAAATTCACACTTTGAAAACTCTCAGCAATTCCTTCACTTCCAGGCGCCCTCTCCAACTGGCAACTTCAACTTTCAGCAACAAACGAAGTGAATTTGCACCTCACTTCAAGGCGTCCTCCTCAAATGCAGATTTGAATCTTCAGCAACTTGCAAGTGCACCCCCCTCTTGACTAGTCTCAACAACTTCAGCAAACTCCAAACTTAGCCAAAATTTGAACTCCTTCAAGCTATTCTCAAACTTCAGAGCAAGTCGAATTCTCCAGCTGTGAAAAGGAAGTGAGAAACTTGTTCATTTTATAGCTCAAAATCGAATTCTAGAAGGAGCCAATTTTAGCCAGTGCATTAAACTTCCACTACTCCATTTCAAAAATTCGAATTCTCCCTCTCTGGTATTTCTGACACTTGTCTCTCGACGCCCGAAATCTTATTCTTCTAGAAACTTGACTTTGACTGGCATCTTTGAATTCATTTTCGAAAAATTTAATTTAAATTCATCTTTTTGATTCACCAGCCGGAGCTTTGTCACTTGAAATTCGAATTTAACTCTTCATCATCTCTGGAGAATTCATCACTGAAAAATTTAATCAAAATTATTTAGGCAACTCATCTTGAATTCATCATTCGAAGAAATTCATTTTGAAAACACATTTTATTCATCTTTGCCTTTAGAAAATTTTAAATTCTCCCTTAGGAAAATTCACAATTTGAGCACTGATTAAATTCTTCACTGAAAAAGTGTTGGCGAAGTGCGGAAGACTTGGAAATCCATCTATCATCACGAATGTTCAGTACCCAGAAGAAAATTTTCTTCAGAATGCTTCGAATCTATGGGTACCCAACGAACGGGTTCATTTAATTTTTTAATTTTGAACCTTTAGAAAATATTATTCTATCAAATTTAAATCCATTCTTCACCTGTGATCGTCCTGTGTTGCTCCAAATTGAAGAACTTGAATTCATCTTGCTTTATCATCATTTTTGACTTCATCGCTGAGAAAATTTGCCGGTGCTCTGAGAAATTTTGCCACCTTGAGCTCTAGGTGTATTTTCTAAGAAAAAAATATTTGCCTTAGAAAATATTATTTATTCGTCAGTGTGGAAAATTTTATCAACTCTACTTAGAAAATTTTATTCACACCTAGCACACTTTTATTTCCCATTCCACACTAGCATTTTACTTCACACTTGCAAGGCAATTTTATTTAAAATCCTAACGCCTTAGAAATATTTCATTTTTCTTTACTCAACATCTTAGGCGCATAATGCACACTTAGCATTTTTATTTCCACCACCTTAGAATATTTTCTAACACATCACTTCACCACGCCTAGCATCTTATTTTCACACTTCACTCGCCTTAGGAAATTCTCCAACACCCACCACTTTGGGCGCATTTTGGACTAGATGAAGGAAAACGCCTAGCACTTACCACTCTTTACCACGCCTTGGCAATAATTCACTCACCTTTCACCTCACTTACCAGCTTGCACTTACTTTTTACCACCTAAACTTTGGCGCATTTAGGTATGTCTACTAGATGACTCTTCAACTTCACCTTTTTGTCTTCACATGAGCTTGTTTGGGCGCATTTCACCATGCAAGCAGGACGAGTTTCTTTGACATTGTTGACTTGCTTCTAACTTGAGCGCATTTTTATGTAGGAGAAGGATAAGAATGTTGACTTGTTGACCCTCTTCTTTCTTGGGCGCATTTAGACCTAGCTGGTGGATAACAACGCCCTTGAGTGACTCTTCACCTCCTGTTTTCGTCTTGACATGCATGTATTTGGGCGCATTTTGCCTAGGGAAGAGGATGAAAATTGTTGACTTTGCTTTGACCACTTACAACTTGGGCGCATTTTACCCCCTGAGAAGGATGAACTTGCAATTTGGGCGCATTTTGAAGGTGGTGGCGGATATCTACACTTAGAAAAAATTTCAACCTTTTTTCTCTTCAAGTTGGGCGCATTTCTCCATGCCTACAGGATAAACATGTTGACCTTTCTTTGACCTTCTTCTCCCTTGGGCGCATTTTACCTCTGATGAAGGATGAACTTCATTCTCAAAAATTTTCCATGCCTCCTTATTCACCTGGGCGCATTTTGCCATAGCTACAAGATTGAAGTTCCAGACTTAGACCTTTTCATCGTTTTTGCCAGTATTCATGCCCTGCTATTTATAGTAAGTCCTCTCAATTTTGCACCTCTGAAGCTCGGAACGTCTTGAAACTTTGCACACTGGCTCCTCACGACCTTGTGGTCTTGTCGACACTGCCACTTTTAGTCACCCTGCTATTTATAGCATGTTTCTGAAGGTGGTTTACTATAAATAGTAACCGCTTGTTTCTGATAGCTCCATTGCTCGGATCGACTTGAAATTTGAATGAGGTGCTCCTCACCACGTGACCTTACTGTCAACATCAACGCATGCAGCTGATTTACTATTTTTAGCCTATTTCCAATCTGACTTACTATAAATAGTAAGTGCTCCGTTTGACTTGAAATTTCACCAGCAGATAGCCTGAAGAATGCTGATCGCGGTGGTTTACACCAGTTTTGGAAAATTCTGACCTTTTGCGCCTCTTTTTGGGTCCCGAAGCTGGAAACCCTAATTCGCTCTGCATGCGTATCAAATGATCTCTGTTTGTCCTCGTTTCTGTTGCATTGCGATCAGCTCATGATTCTGAACTGCTGGGAAGCGGCTGCCGGGACACACCTGCTATTTTTAGCAAGTTCCTTACTGAGTGAGTATCTTCGTTTGCATGTCACACCATCGCGAAGCTCTCGAAAAACCCATCAAGAATCATCCGACATGCAAAAGAAACCCTGACATGCAAACCCTAAAAGTAGCCTCGGAAGACTGAATTCTGAAAGTGGTCGTCTCGTTTTGCATGTTATATCATCGCGAAGATCTTGAAAAACCCAGAAGGAATATGCCAACATGCAAAGAAAAACTCTGCATCTGAACCCTGAAATTTGTCCCGGAAGCTGGACTGCTAAAAATAGTAAGTTGTCTGTTGGGCCAAATTTTGCATACTAGTAGCCCTGATGCATCAATGTTGTGTGTGGTCATGGAATTTCAAAAGTCGATAAATCGTGATGTAATTTCACACTTAATAAAAATAGGCACTCAAAATCGATGAAATTATTGAAGCTCACCGAAGCACACCGACAACAATGTTAAGTTCACCTCAATTTATTCACCCTATTCACCGGACTCACTGGAAAAATGAAACCCTAATTCTCAGACTTGGTCAATTTTATGCTTAAACTCACTGACGGGTGCAACCCCCAAAAAGGCGGACATCAGAAAAGAGACAGAGCGAGATAGAGAGAGAAAAACCCAAGCCAAAAGACCAGAATGGAGCAAAAATTAGGGGGTCCCCATCTTGAATGGGGCGATGTGTGAAAAGGTCACAACAGGACGAAAACCCTCTAAGAGAAGATTAGCTCCAGTGGTGAAAGATTTACCCTGGCTAATAGCTAGAGAAATCATTTAGGTTTCTCGCTTGGTTTAAACGAAGGTCTTTTGAAGAATTTTGCGAGGTCTTGTAAAGGAAAACTTCTAAATTCTCTATTTGAGGAGCTACAATGAGTTTTCAAAAAATTGTTGACAAATGAAATCAGAGGATAGCTAAGTCTATGATTATTGTATTATTGGTTGCACACAGACTGTACCATATAATTGTTACAAGTTGTGGAATTGTATATTTGATGTGTTGTGTGTTTGGGAAATTGGAATGGAAGGATTCATTGCAAGTTAACAATTCTTCAACTTTGGTTTGAAGCTGCTTGTTTATTTCAGAATACTAGGTGAATTGAATAATAATTTCCCTTTCTAATTCAAGCAAGGAGGACAATCTTGCTATTTTGGAGACAATTAAGTTTTAATATTTGTGTAGCCTGCATCCTTTGAATATTCAAACACCATTATTTAATAAGAAATCATGGCTTATTGGGTATCGTTTCTCTTGAAGAGACGACGGAATTATTAATCGGCAGATTTTGGTAATATTAACCAATACGGAACTCCATTTCTTCTGTAGCTTCTTCCAACATAACTGTCGCACATTCAGAGTCGCACCATTTAAGACAGACCTGGAGTATGGGATTGAAGCGACGAACTTGTTTGGTAGTGGCCAAGTGAACAAAGTCGCACCAATCTTGAAGACAAGAAACTGTGGGTTATTGAGTTGCTTTCATTCCTTAAAGGGAGGGCAAATTAATGTCTAGAGGATATTTTAATGAAGCCGACTCAATACTGTGTCTCCACATATCGGAAGTCTTGCACAGTTCAAAAGATGGTGAAAAGTCTTGTCGTTTCCTCATGAATGAGTACTGGTAATTGTCTAGAAGCTTTCGGTGAAGAGTCAAAATAAACTCTTTGCTAACGCTGGAGTATGAGGCGTATAATGGGAAGATGAATCATCATGTGGAGTGGTGGAATGGTTAAAGAATTTTATTCAATGACAACGCTTTCCAATGTTGTAGTCTATTGGCAACTCAATTGGAATATTATTTTATAAGACACTCGTATTTTTCAAGAGCCGTTTAAGATATGAGAAAGAGTCAATATTCATTTGCAATGGATTGATAGAGATACAATAGCGTGATATATACATAGTCTTATGCAAGGTGTTGATAGAGACGATTATGGAGCAAGTATAGCCATGAAGAGTCTTTGTTGGCAGCCGTGAAGAATAAAGGGAAAATCAATTAATGGCTGAGAATATAAGAAACGTATGCTTATAATATTAATTTGTCCGTTCAACTTCCTTATGGCGAAAGGGAGTATCTTGAATGACTGGAAGATTTTAAGTGCTAGTTGTGTAGAAAGGCCACACCTTCTTTGCTATCGCAACTCAAATTTGAGGTGAAGATTATATTAAGAAACCGTAGCCTTTTGACAAAGCCACCGTAAATTAGAGGACAAAATATGGGAAGACGTGGCATTGCGAGGAATTGTTGTATAATCCAGTGGAAACAAAATAAGCCGTTAATAGCAATATCTTCCCTGTAGGGGACTATTGTATCATGTTGAGCAATATTCGTACAAAAATCAAAGGAGGTATGGTGAGTTGGGAAATAATAGCAGGTTAGAGTTTTTGAAATATTACTGTGTATTCCCATATATATTTTAAATGAATAGCTCTGTAGTATCTCTTGGAGTAATTACTGCAATATATCCATGTGCGGTTTTGCTTTATACATTGCTCTATGTTCATTAATAAATATTGTTATCAAATTGGAATTGGGAATATTATATTTCTGAGATGGTCAGTAGTGCCAAAATCAATGAAATGAATGTAATGTATCAAACAATTATCAGTCCAATGAAGAACACAGACTGAACAGCAAATTAGAAAATTATTTGACGAAATGCCCAATCAACTGAATTGGTAAAAAACATAGTTGCCAGGAGACTGGTACTGGTACTGGTACGGGAGAGTGGTACCGGTACTGATACTGCTTTTTTTTTTTAAATAGGAGACAAGGGTACTTGGAGACGCCATTTTTTTTAATATAAATAAAAATTAAAAATATGAAAAATTAAATAATTTATAGAAAATATGATGACATTGAACTTTCAAAACAAGAGCAATAGTAAAGTTTAGCAATGAACATTAACTTTAAATACACAAATGTCATTGCGTCAAAGAGTCAAAGAGTTCATACTTCAAATTTCATAATCATAGTTCACATTTTGATTTGACATTGCATATTTAATATTTAATATTCGATTACATATTGAAATTCAGAAATATTGATAGTTTGATAGGCTGATACACAAACAAAAAACAAAAATCAGAAATCTATCATCTACAACAAATCATGATCATCCATGTCAAGGTCCTCAGCTATGATGCTCTCCAAATACTCATCACTCTCTAACTCAAGTTTCTCTATTGGTCGTAGAATTGAGGGTAAATCACTAAGGCTATCTTACTTGGCAGCGGCGGTTGGAACTCTGGCGTGGCCTTCCTCAGATGTCAACGCAAGCAGCAATGAGCAATGTAATCGCCTAAACTGTGGTCAAGGGTCTTAGTCGTGTCAAACAAACACTATACATTATGCTTTAATTTTTAAATTTTCAAATGTTATAAAGTTTTTAGGTTTTTTTTTTTTGCGAAGACGTCATTTTTTGCAACAGACAGCAGGGAACTCAGGAAACTCTGGCAAAAGTCTCCAAGCGGCAGGAGGCATCTCCAAAGACGTCTTCGATACCGGAGACGTGTCTCCGTCTCCGAGATGCATCTCAAAGGGGGGGAGATGCATCTCCCGATAACTATAAAAAAATTTAAAAAATTGTATGCAATCTAGGGTAGATCACTACACATTCGCATTTTTTCATTTAAATCTTAATCTTTTTTAAAATCTTGATTTTGTAATTTGTTTGCACTTGTAGATATGTTTGCTTTTTCATCTCACCTATTGTGCAAGTCATAAGATATATTGATACAAACTCTTCTAGCCTTGGAGAGATTTATGAGACTTTGACAACATACATAGATAACTGAAGCAACCTATTCATAGTAGAGATTCTACTTGAGATATTATGAGGAGCATATTAGGCCCATTGTGACATGGTGGTGAAATACTATGAACACCCTGCTTCATATGGCAGCCTATGCTACTAAATGGTATGTAGCTAGGCCTAAGAGATTGCCTCCATCTCATGATGAATAAGTGAAATAAAGGCTCATGAAGGTCCTTCAAAAAATACATATTAATGAGGAATCTACTATACTTTACTCACAATGACTAAAATTGGACAATCTTCATGGTCCCTCCTTCAACAAACAAAAGGTGAGGACAAATAGAGATACATTAGCTCAAACCGGCACTATTGGGGATACTTTTCACTCATCTTCTTTCACAAGTTGTCAATTCCTCTAATCCATAGAAGAATTGGTCCATATACAACTTCATTTAGTTAGTCAAGAGGAACCGCCATGCATAGTGTCTTGTGGCTACAGAACTAATAGGCTATTGAGTATCATCAAACTCTAGTCGCACATTAGAATGTTGATCTTGAAGATGCCATACAAATTGATGACGAGGTGTAGGAAGGATTGATTGGGGTTCCATTGGATGAGGTAGCCCCTCATAGTGGCAGTGTCTCAAACTCAAACTACAATTTTGATGCAATGTTACTAGATGTTGATTATGGACAATTGCATATTTTCTATGTTTTTGTCATTTTGCAGTTGAAACTTGCAGCCTTTGGGCATTTTGTTGTAATTTTTTTACCATCAATATGCACATTGACAATAAAAGCAATTAAATTTTATTAATTTGTTTGTTGACTCTCATGTGAAATCTAAACTCAATTCTAATGTTATGAATTAAGTTTCTATAATGTCTATGATGAATGTCTTATCAACGTTATCATACAAATATTTGAAACTTCCTTATATTTTAAAATTTTCCCTATTTTTTTAACAAATGTACCCTATAAAATGGTGTCCCAACAAACCCATCCTAGAAACACATCCCCCTGTCCCTTGTCATCTCTGTCCCGAAAACTTGGGGGAGCATTGCTTAAATATAAATGGGTTGAAATTCCCTAATGATTAAATAACCTGACCTTTTTCCTGCTTTTGGAGTTGGACTAGATTCAGCAATTCCCCTTTTAGGCATGGACACCATATTTTGGGCTTCTAATTTCATCACGAGTAAAGCAATACATCAACTTAACAATTAGGATCCAAACCCTGCTACACTAATGATGACAGAAGCATAGTGCATAGTAAACAGTTCACATTTAATAACAAAAACAAATTTCTTAATGACAACAACGAGAAGATACTGAGAAGACAAGCAATAAATTGAAAATGTCCAAAACATTATCTACTTTCGTTTTGTAAAGATGGTCAGAAGTAGCAGAAGTGCATCCACCCGTCAGATTTATCCATCAAATTCTCTCCAGAAAGAAGAACATATAGGCTTGATTGCAAAAAGCGAGGAACAATTAAACAAATAAATAAAGGCAGTTTTACATATATATCTCTCTAGTGATGCTTAATGATCTAGAGATGCTCTCTTTCTTTATCAAAACATTTGCAATAGCATTAAAAGAAGAAAAATAATAAACAATAACTATTGTCAAATGGAATGAGCTTAAGTGGTCAATCATGGGGACTTTACTAGTGGAAACCAAAGTTCAAAATCCTACAAGCAATATTAAATGTACAACCACATCCAAATCTAGGTATGGCATGCCCCAACTCACAAGGTCAGGTAATAATATAGATAAAACCTCTAAAGTATATTCATGAAACCTAAAAATAGATAAATCCTCTACAGAAGCGAGATCCCTGTACATCTAAATTGAAAACAAGCCCTTCATCAATCCAAAAAATGCAGTCACTAGCCAATGAACCCTTCTCCACATGTTCTCAACATACACATTGAAAAAGAAGCCTCCAGTAATCTACATAGTTCATTGCCAATGAAACCTTTTGCATATGCTCTTAACATATGATTTTTTTTTATTTTTTTTTAAAAACCTCCGTCAATCTAAAACATACATTGCCTATGCATATCTCTGAAAAACGTTGAAAAGGGTGTATATACACGCACTCAACCGTAAAAGTCAATCATAAAGGACCAGTTCATAACCTAATAAAAACGAGGCTTCAGATGAGAGTTAATATTCTACAAACCTTTAAAGAAAATGTCATACAAAACCTCGTCCAAATGCTCGCAACTCTCATTGAACATCTCAATCCTCATCTCTAACATCTTTTCAAAGGATGCTTTGACTTTGGATAGATTTTCCCTGTGTTCTTTTGCGCTTATTCTTCTCTGAACTAATTCTTTTCGAACTGCTTCGACCTGCTGTAATGAATATCTACGCCCTTTGTAATATCCCTCGTTCTCTGCTATTGCTTTCATGATTGCTTGTAATTTTAACATAGAGTCTGCAGTAGTTTTAAGCCCTCTTTCAATATTCCTTTCACTCTCTGAAATTTGACTCGAAGCTTTCTTCAGCAGGAGAATATTTCTTTCAACGTGAAAAACTGCATGGAGAAATGTCTTCACCGGGCAATAAAGTTCCCATAACCTTCTGATCTGCACCATTTTTACTGGTATATACCTAGTTTACTATAAAAACTTTATTGCATAGAATGAGAAAAACCTTCAAATTTTGTTTAGGTACTGTAGTTCATTTTTTTCTTAAAAACCAGGACACTGTAAACAGTACTTTCTTTGTATATTTTTTTTGTATAGAAAGTACTATTTGGAGTAAAGTATTTGGGGTTATTAAATTGTTAATAGGTATATAAATAATTTTATTGGTTGATTATTGTATAATGTTGTTGGATATGATTATTAGTAAGGCATAATACTATTGCAATGACTTTGGCTTTTTTTTAGTTAACTAATTAGCTATATAAATAATTTTATTGGTTGATTATTGTATGATGTTGTTGGATATGATTATTAGTAATTGTCTTAGGCATAGTACTATAATTGTTATTTTTTTATTAAAGAAAATCTTACAAAAATAGAGCTTTGGATTCACATTATTAAAATTAAAAAGAAAATTGTATTTTTTTCCCATTAAACTAATATCTTTATCTATGTTTTTATGTTTTTAATATTTTATGGTATAATTTGATTATATATGTTCTCCTTCTTCTTAAACAATTTGCATATACTATTTCTATTTATATCTTATATTATTATAGGTAATAATTTGTAGGTAAATAAATTAACCTATATTATGTAGGTAATATATTAGTTTATATTATATGTAATATTAATTTATATAATATATAATATAGGTTATTTTATGTTGTAGATTCTCCTTTCATATATATTTATATATATTAATAAACTATCTTAATTAACTACTATGTTAATTATAATATTAATATTATTATATTATTACTATTAATATAATCAATATAATAGTAAATCACTATACTAATAATTATAACAATATTTTAAAATATATTAATATTATAATATTACCTATTTACTTAGTTTATATAATGTAATTTATAAATTATTAATATTTAATTAGAATATAATATATTTATTATATTAATAGTATATTTAACTTCAACTATAATATGAAGATTTCACTATCAAATTCAAAATCAACTTAAATCAATTAAGAATTTTTTTTAATAATAAATCATTTGATTATTTAATGTTTAACAAATATTTATTCTAAAGAACAAACTCAATTTCAATTTTATTAGTCATAGTTATGTCTAGTACAAATAATTCATAAACTACTTCCTTCTCTCAATGAATGGGTTCATTATATAAATATTCAAATGTATTCAACTTTTTTTTTTGAAAAAAAATAACACAAAACAATAAACATTTATTCCAATTTATTTTATTTTTGAATATTTAACATCAAACAAGATATTTACATTACACTATTAATCAAACAAAACACAAAATACAAAAGTCAAAACTAAAATACAACAATTAAAAAAATATATACATTTAATTTTATTCACATTAATTAAACTTGCATTTATTTTTATTCCAACTTACAAATCTCTAATTAGAATACTACAAAGGCAAGTACTGGCCACTACGTGGCACTTGTCTATATTTGTGTGTATTTTTTTTTATTTTTTTTTATTTTTTTTGACTGCAGGAATCGGGTAGCACGACCCCCTATAAACTGCAGTGCGCCTGGTAAACTTTTTAACGTGACCGGCGGCGCTGGCGCGACACGCCCTCCGGTACCACGGGACGGGGGAGACTAGAACTCGTGACCAGCAGAGCCGCAACGGAATTACTTAGCCAACCGAGCTAGGGCCCCCGCCTTATATTTGTGTGTATTTATTAGTAGATAACATCTTTAATTGTTTTTTACTAGATTAATTTAGGTAGATTTAATGTATTATTCAATTTAGTTCTTTGGAAAAATATATTCTTTAAATGACATAAAAATCAAAGAGTAGTAGTGAAAATTATGTTCATGTGGGGAATATCTCATCTCAATAAACATGGGGAATATTTCATCTCAATAAACATTTTAAGTGTGTTTTCTTAGAAAAATAAGTGTTTGGGAGAAAAAAGGATGTTTCAAAAAAATATATTTCACAAAATAATGTGGGATCTAAAAATATATTTAAACTTACTCATGCTAGTATTAAATAATGAGCTACAGTTAACACATGGCAAAGATAAACTTGATATAAGTATTTAGATTAGTCTAAATGAATGAAAAAGAGCACAAGCTAACGATAGCACAAATGTATACTAGATTTGTGATATGCATATTCTTATATGGGTATTTATTTCTCATAAACCATAAGATTTTAAGTTTTGAAGAATAAATTAAATTGTATTTGAGTTTATGGTTAATATACAACATATCACATCCTAACACTAGAGGTTGGGTCATACAATAAAACATCTCCATAACTAAACTTATAGTGGCAAGATTGTTGGATCAAAGAATTAGAATACATGTGATAATTTGTGACCATAGAAAAGTATATTTTGTTTGGATAAACATAATGCACATAATTTTCACCTTTTATGAGTGATACATACTATCTTGAAGAACTCGATATCATTAGGTGTACAAAAATAAATTTAACAAGAAGATATCTGTAGACACCAAAATCTGGTTATTAGCCTGCGACTTCCATATTCTGCATAATTCTTATTCTTCATGGTCATGATTAAATAATGTCAATTATTTAATTAATTCATCTTTTATTAATTCATCTTTTATTAATTCATCTATTAATTAAATAATCTCAATTATTTA
Organism: Sequoia sempervirens; assembly: GCA_007258455.2. NCBI lineage: Eukaryota > Viridiplantae > Streptophyta > Pinopsida > Cupressales > Cupressaceae > Sequoia > Sequoia sempervirens. Next base: position 4,180 of record VDFB02189262.1, on the reverse strand, counting down.
ATTAATTCACTTCTCTTAATTAATTCACTTCTCTTTATTCTATCTAATTAATTAAATAAATGCTTCTTATTTAATTATCTTACTAATTAACCTTATTCTTCTTGTTAAATTAAATAAATCATTATTTAATTTATTCTTTATCATATTTCAACTATAATTAAATAAGTTCATTATTTTTTAATTATTCATTCAAATCCTTTAGACATGATTAAAGAATTATTTAATTCATTAATTCTATTTTAACACATTCTTCTATATTTTGGAATAATTATGAGGTTATCTAGTATTCACTTTTACTCAACTAGAGCATCTATTTTAATGGTTAGTTAGTATTGATTTAATGATGGTAGAGCGTCTTCGAGTAATCTCTTAGTCTAATCATGCAATCGTCACTTCTAACTCAATTTAATTGTACATGCGGATTAATTAAATATTCTTATTTAATTGATTAATTGTTGTGCGTGCATTTGAACAGAGAGTTGCTTTAATCATTCTTTATCTTTGTCATGCAAAGATATTTCTTCTATTTTTGAATGCCGAACTGAAGATTAAATCATTTATTTAATCTTTAATTCTATTTCTAATTCGAATCACTCATGTCAATACTATCAGTTATCTAATTGCATGTCTAATCTATCAATCTCAACCGTTCATTGATCTTTCAATCTTGGCCTGTCGTTCGAATAATCAATTTTCTATAAATTGATTTGTCATTCTTCATTCCTCTCTCTCTCGCGAATTTTGGTAACTTTGGAGAGCACTTTTGTCTTGAATCTTCGATATTTTGCTAATCACTATCTTAGGCTATACTTGCACGAATTACTTGAAAATCTGAGGGCAATTATACCACATAAGCGAAATGGAGAAGGGCAATCGAGATAATTCATGGAAATACATTTGAAGATTGGTGAGATTGTTCTAGTTTTTAATTACGTTTTTGACTTCCCATGTTCTTTGTTGCTTAACGTATGAATTTGCATGTTAGATTTAGTATTGTATTGCATGTGTGCTTCTAATCTTGATTTTTGGTGTGTCTATTGTGCAAAGCTCTTATTTCAGACGTTACATTTTGGTGAACCCAACGTGAAAACACCATCTTCGCAAATCCGTAGATCTTTTAATTTTTGATTTTGCAGATTTTTCGTATGGAACGACGCATGTGAAGTTTCTGCACCGCAACTGATTTTTTGAACCGCATGTGAAGTTTGTGCACCACAATTGATTTTCCGGAACCGCACGTGAAGTTTTTGAACCGCGATTGAGTTTATGAACCACATTTGACAGAGAACGACGCATCTGGAAATTCTTGAATTGCAAGTGATATCCCGAGCCGCAACTGAAAAATAAACGACGCATCTGACTGGTAACACAACGACGCAATTGACTGGTAAAATTTTATTTCTGCTTTCGGCAATCTAGAATTTTCAATTGATTTTCGTGTTACTGATATTTGATTTTCAGCGTGTGGCCATTTGGAGTTAACAAGCTTTTGCAGGACGATTGGCGAAGACAAAATTGAAAATTACTAATGATATCTTCTGCAGGACGCTTGTCGAAGACCCTAGTTAAATTTTGAAACAGATTGTTTGGTAGCGTAGCAAATCTTTCATTTGGTTAAAATTAACAAGTGTCTACTGTGTTTGGTACGAAAGCACAAGTCTGGTTACCCTTACGATTTGGTATATCGAAGTATCCTCTCCCCTTGCGCATCCGTGCGATCCTGGGTGTAAGAGAAATGATTACCAACTCTAGAACTTGGGCCTGTTCTGGTGGGAAAAAGTACTCACCCCAGGATGACTCAGACCGGTAGCACCCTAAACCCGAGGGACTTCCAACCGGTATATAAAAGTGGATTCTTGGGAAAAGTCCAAGAATCACGGAGTGTGATTACGGCGAGATGGATCGAGGACTGTAGTATAGATCACACCCACCCAGGCAGATGCGAGATTAAATACTGTTGTAGAGACCAACCTATTTGTGGCCGTTGCTTGGTATTAGTGCAGGGTACAGTATCATGCCCGAAGATTACTCACTACTAATCCCCTTGAGTAGAGATAGCGGTTCTTGGGATGTCATTACCCAATGAATTCGGAATTGGTGTGCTCGAAAGAGGTTAATGAGCCATGGAGGGGAGCCAATGCCACCAAATTCCTAAGCTATCCGCTCTCGAGAAGGAAAGGTGTTCATCACCAATCCGGGGTATAATTGGTGGGCTATACCAAGTATACAAACCCTAGGCCTTTGGCCTATTAGGATGTACTTGTCTGTTATCACTTTAAACGTTCTTGGAGTCCAAAATTAAAACTGAAAACACTTTGTCTTACTATTGTCTTTGATTGTCATAATTTGATCATAGAAAACCGGGTCAGTTTAAATTTTATGTCACTGAAAATTCACAAAGAGTCGCAATTGTTCACCAGAAACACGCATTTGATTTTTAGAGTCGCATCTGTTAATTTTGAGTCACATCTGTAAGTTTTGCGTCGCATCTGTAATTTTTGAGTCGCATCTGTAAGTTTGGCTCGCATCTGATTTGTATAGGTCGCATCTGGTTGTTTTGAGCCGCATCTGTAGTATCTAAATCGCATCTGTCAGTGTGAGTCGCATCTGTTTTGGAAACACCGCATGCGTTATATTCTGAGTCGCATCTGTCAGCTTGAGTCGCATCTGGTAATTTTGAGTCTCATCTGTCAGTTTGAACCGCAACTGTTAAATTTGAAACGCATCTGTCTGATTACCAGAAAAACCAAAATTCACTGTCACTGTCCAATTAGCAGGGTTATACCTGTTTCAGTGGTCTTCATACAAACAGTCTTCGAAAACAGAAACCTGAAACGATTTTCTCAATTTTGCATCCTTTAGGTTCATTTAGTCATTACCATAGTTGTCTTCAGTTAGAGTTTAGCTTCATCATAGGGTACATATCATTTTGCATTAGACTTTTAGAGAGGTCACTTTTACAAACTTTAGGAGTAGTCTACCATCTATACTCTAGAAAGGTCATAGTGTCAACGAAATCTGTCATTAAACCTAGTCTTATCATCATATACTTTGTCCTACAGAGAGTCGTCCTAGCTCATCAGTCTAGTTAGGAAACTCAACTTGTCTTTGATCTTCGTCCTACATTGGTTCCTTGACTTAACTAAATTGACACTTTGGTTTGACTTTAGGTAGTTGGTCCTTCCACCTTGAGTTTATAGAATTGATCATTTTAGGGTCTCACTTAGACTTCTTGCACCTTTAGAGTCTAGACTAGTATCATCATAGGACATCCCTTATTTTGCATAAGAAAACCCCAAAAACATAGAATAGAGTCATACAGTTTCTAGATATAGTTTTGCATTTCCCACATATTGAGCTTGTCTTACATGGTTGAAACTAGGTCTAAGAGAAGAGAGAGAGAAAACATGTCGAACCCAAGCGAGTTCATCAACCCATTTTCTTCAAGACCTCATAAGACTCTATTAGACAAATTTACCACTAGAAACACTCAAGAACATGTTACAACAGAAGACATAGAGGCTGCCGCACAAGACCCTGAGTTTGCCTCTTTTGTAGATGAGTACCTAGCAAATGATCGTCAACGATTCTTAGGAAAATTGCTAGCTGAAGGTGCTACCTTACCTCTAGGATTTGATATTAGTACCTTACAAACTCAACCTACACAAGGGACAAATACCACAACTGCTAGTACTACTATACCTCAAGTCAGCACGACTATGCCATCTAGCACGTCTACACAGAGTACGACAGTCCATACGTCCCCATTTGGTACACCTACAATGACATCGGGATTTAGTTTCACTACAGGGGCTTCATCATCTATTCCCTTCGGTCCTATTAGTGGGAGTAAAAGACCTAAAACATCAGCTCATACATCTTATGTCGGTGTCACGAGTGCGCAATCAACAACCACACCTACTACTAGCATTATAGGTACCTTGCCACAGTCGATGGCCATACCTAGTGTTCAGGTCACTAGTACTATACCAAGGATTACACAAACAGGGGGCATTCCCTCCTTCCAATATGGCAATCAAAATCCACCTTTCCAGACTAGCAGTCAAAACCAATTTACATCGATTCTGAATCATAACCCCTTTTCACAGATTGGTAGTCAGAATCCGTCTACCTAGATTCCAAGCCAAAACTATTTCACATCGGTTCTGAATCAGAATCC
>VDFB02189261.1:0-20018 GCA_007258455.2 Sequoia sempervirens | reverse complement strand
GGTGATTTTTTTCAATTTTAGGAAAAAAAGTCTCAACTCCGAATCTTTTGTAATCGCTAGAAGTCTATGGAAAATCTCAGTGAATTACAATTTTTTTAAAACCAATAAAATATTTTCATTGGCAATTAAAACCTATTTTCAAACCAATAAAATATTTCCATTGGCGAATTAAACATGTTTTCAACCAACAAGATATTTCTATTAGCGAATTAAAGTTGTGCTCAAACAAATAAAACATATTTTTGGCAATTATAAATGTTTTCAAACCAAAAATATTATTTTCATTGGCAAATTAAACCTTTTTTCAAATGAAGAAAAAAAACCGTTGGCGAATTAAACATAATCTTAAACCAATAGATAAATTCATTGGAAAAATAAATTGGTCTGCCAATAATAAATCATAGTGTGGGTGGTGAAAATATCAAATGCTACATATTATTCTATTCCAGGAAAAAATTTCCACACATCCAAATTCCTTCATAAAGTGTCCAAAATGGGGACACGTGTCAACATATTCATTATGTATGAAGCCAAATGTCAACACAAATCAATATAGCCCACGACTGTTTGATGAAGTTTTGATGGACAATTGTAGTTGCATTCCAGAAGCAAATTTCTGAAGCACTAGACTTGCGAATTCAGACCTCCAGAATAACACTAGAACTGTTAGATTTCCAAAAATCAATGGTTGACATTTTATTACTGATTTTATTATTGATACAAAAATGTCAAAAAAAATTATTTTCATTGGTGAATTATTTTCATTAGTTCCCCACTAGCCCGTAGGATTAAAATAATTAAATTAAGAAGCTAGAGGGATAGTAGGAAGGTGACACCTATTCACCCTCGTGGTGGGCCCTTCCACTATTTAAAGGCATTGATGGTTGAACATGATCAAATCAACGGTTAAGATGTGCTCTGAAAAATGAATCTCAATCATTCTCCACTAGCTCGTGGGGGACCCATTGTTAGATTTGGGCTTGTAGAGGGGTAGCAGGCATGAGCCACATGGCATCATCACCACCGCTCGTAAAACTATAAAGGGCATGGGAATATTTGGTGAAATATTTCTCAACAATTATGAAACGTTAAACAACATGCTACTAAAAGGATGTATGAGCATGCGAAAAATTCTTCATCGAGATGTTCTAATCTCAACCATTTATTGCTAAAGGAGGATATAAGTTATGGTCATTGGCCTATTGGTTAAAGGGGAAGCAAGTTGGTGGTCATTGGGGTGATTTGGGCTATTTCCCGCTAGCCCGCGACTACTGATATAAAACTTACAAATCTTAGAGGGGAAGCAGGCTGCTAACACATGGCCTTTTGTCGGCTTGTAAAGAGCGGTGAGAGCCACAAAGCTAATGAATGAGATGCAAAGGAATGAAGGAAAGCTAAGTGACAAAGAATATTTTAGTTGCAAAGAGGAGGGAAAGTAAAGAAGGAGAAGCATCTTCTAAGTGAAAATTAGGTGTCCAGAATGGGGACAAGTGTCAATGTATTCATTATATCTAAAACCAAATGGAAGAGTTGTCTTGATCTGATGGATCAAAATCATTTCCATTTCCAAAGTAATACTGCATGGTAACTCTACATTTTGGGTGTTTTGATGGCCTCCTAGTCCCTGTACCACCCTGAGGAGTCTTACCCTTGTTACACTTGCTACTCGACATATTGATCTGTCACTTCAAATAAAAGCTAGAAAAAATGTCTTCTTGTTTAAGAAGGACATAGAATATAGATCCCATTCCCTACTCAATATCATTTTTAAGATTGAAGCAAGAATGGAAAAGAGATAAAGAAATATTATAACACTATGAAGAAATGATCACTCACCTTTAAGTTTAGGTTTTCACTGACTTACTATTCGTTAATACAGGAATGGTATATGAAAATTTTGGTGAATCTCATGTTATTATACAACGATATGTTGTAATATTCAAGGTGATTATGGCCCTACGATTAGCATGGAGGTGTCACGGAAATTAGCAAATTGTGTCCTCAAATATAATTATTTTTTAATGTTATTGACAAAATGGGTCCTCATAAGCAACTATTTGTAAATTTTAATTGGTGAAATGGGTCCGCACAAGAAACTATTTATAAATTTTAATTGGCGAAATGGGTCCTAATACACAATGTTGTTTTAATAGTATTGGAAAATATATAGGTTATTTATTACATGCTTCTGAGATTCCAGGCAAAAATATTAATTGATCCATTTGAAATGCATAGTTTGTTATGGCAAATTGATTACTTACATATGCCTCATAAAATAAATCAATGGAAAAGGGACATGCATTGGATCAATAATTCATAAAATTTGAGCAATTTGGCCACCCTATTTGGTGTGATTAATTCACCAATTTTGACTTGGCTGATATCTAATATTTTCCAATTGGTGAAGATTCATCACTAAAGTTTTCCCTGCATTTATTTGATCCTTGATATTTTTTGTGGTAGCGGGCCATTGTAGACTAAAAAACGGTATAATACCTTTGCTTCATCCATGCATTTCTAAATATCATTGGATAAGTGCATGGATCTGTGACACAATTTTGATGCCAAATTGGAAAAAAATGAAAAAAAAACCCCAAAAAAGAGCATCTGGTGTACACCAAATTCGGTGAGTGCCAAATGGATAAGTAATTTGGCACACACAAAATTTGGCATGTTCCAAATGACTTACCCATTTGGCGTGTGCCAAATTTGGTGCTCGCCAAATGGGAAAAGTGAATTAAAAGGAAAAAACCGCATTTCAACCTCTATTTTATGTTGAACCCATGGCTTGGGTTGGAGTTTTCTTCTCTGCAACTCGCACTCACCAAATATCTTCCATTTTTTGAACTCTTGGCTTGCAATTCTTCATGAGGATGCTGCCAACATGTCATAGAGGTTGAAGATTGTGAAGAGGTATGTATTTTTATTCTATTTATTTTGAATTTGATTTAGAATGTAGATTGAAATAGGGTTTTAATAAAAAATTGTTCTAATTCTTAGGGAATGAATCTCCACCTCCAAACATTGAGAATTCACAATCACCCCCTCACGAAGAGCCTCCTATACAAAAAAAACCTAAAACCCCTCCATCAGCTCATAGGCATCCTAAAGGAACATAAGAAAATATCCTAAATCAAATTGAAAGCAATAAAAGAGACATTAAACAATTAATTGGAAGATTAACCGAACATGCAAAAAGCAACCCTTATAGGAGAGGGATTTCTGAATCATTGAAGTCAATTGTATCTTATTAAGGAGAAATGAGCGAGAAAATAAATTTTTGATCAAAAAAGAGGCATGAGTTGAAACAATTTTATGCTAGTGGTTTGTCATATGCAGATGTGAAAAAAGAAAAAATTAGCAAAGCTAACTTGTGTGCCCTATTTATAGACCCAAGAACCAACACACCTTTATCTCATGCATGTAGGAGGTTCCCCATCCATTGGTGCCACCATGAATTAATTAAAAATAAATTTTGGGAGCAGTGGTGGATGTTATTTGACCAACCCCCATGCAAAATCATGAGGTACCACAATACTTTTTGAGGAAACTCTATTGTGATTTTTTCCTCAATAAGATGCCAAATTATTTTGACATCTTAGACTTTCAGGGTAGAGGTGGGGACTCCACACATGATAGACCTAGTGCATGATGTAATCCATAGTTGGCACCGAGACCCTTGGCCAAACCCATGGTGGAGCATGTCATTGTTCTTTTCATTATTAAGGATAGTGTAGAGGTGGACATGTTGTATTCAATTAGATTGCTCACCTAGACCATTATATAGTGTGTGAGGCCTCTTGTAGAGCCCAATGTGGAGGAGACGTGTAGGCCTTGAGCTCCACCCCACCATTGTGGTGCTTGTGGTTTTGTTTGCATGTACAATTATCAGAGTGCTCGGGATGCAGCTACACAACCTACATCAGTTGTAGAGGCAATGGCTATGATAGATGAATTGCTAAATAATACATACGACATTGATACTCAGGTAAAATTCAACATGTTCATTTAATTTTGTTTATTAAATTATATTTTAAAATTTAAGAATAACTAAATTAGTATAATCAATATGATGAAACTTTAGGGCCAGAGTGTTCATGAGACGTTCACCATTCCTGTAGACCCTTATTCATTCTTGATGTTGATTCCACAGGTATGCAACTAGTATTAAAGATATTATTATTGTGTTTGAACAGTTGAATGTTATATTTGAATGTTTGTATCTTAACATGCTTTGGATGTCAAACAATTTCCTGGTGGATCTTCGAGCTCCACACCTCACTATTCATTTCCTCAAACAACTTTCACTCAAGTAACCTTTATTCATTAATGGTGTTGTAACACAATGTTAGCTAGTTTTCATAATTTTGCGTATACAATAAAAAATTGATGAGAAACACAAACATTGGTTGGTCTTGTGAGATCCTAATTATATTTACCATTCAATGTTCATCTCATTCTTCCATTCTTGTCATCACACATATTTTAACCATTTTATATCACATATCCCAATCTTTAACACCTTATATATTATACCAACTTCCTCCATATTTCATCTTATACACATATCATTACAAGAAACCTTTCCTTCTGCTTATTATTGACCAAATCTCTTATACATTATTCCTACACATCTCAAGTTCCCACTTCATGTCCTATATTCAAACCTTAGACACTACCTAATTCACTTTCGGTCCAATATTCCCTCCTAATTACTTCCCATTAACCTCTAGTATAGTTCACCTTAAAAAAAATTTAATATCCCATCCTAGCTCATCCAATTAATCTCTACTGGTCCATTCTATGTTCCATCACCCCCTCTTGATCATGTCACATTATCTTCTCCTAATTCACTTTATGTTCCTTTATTCCTTCCTAATCCCATCCCATTAACATTTAATACTTCACCCTATTTTCCATGATCTCCTAGCCCATCCCACTAATATCTACTAGTCCATCCTATGTTTCATTATACCCTTCTACTCCCATCTTATTGTATCCTTTATTATTTTACCCTATCTTCCATCATACCCTATGTTCCTTTACCCATTCTATGTTATACCATCTTATCCACGTTTCATACTATAAATCTTCTCTATTATTACTACACACAGGTCAAGTTACCACTTCATGTACTATAGTCAAACCCTAGATACTTCCTAATTCACCCTATGTTTCATTATTCCCTACTAATCCCATCCCATTAACCTCTAATTCTTCACCTTATATTTTGTTATCCCATCCTAGTCCATCCCATCAATCTATACTAGTCCATCTTATGTTCCATTAACCCCTTCTATTCCCATTTCCATTATCCCCTCTTGGTCGTGTCCCATTATCTTCCCCTAATTCACCCTATGTTCCTTTATTCCCTCCTAATCCCATCCCATTAACCTCTAATAGTTCATGCTATATTTTGTTATCCCATCCTAGCCCATCCCATTAATCTATTCCAATCCATCCTATGTTCCATTAACCCCTTCTATTCCCATCGCATTACCCTCTCATATTTTATTGTATGTTCCATTATCCCCTCTTGGTCTTGTCTTGTTATCTTCCCCCAATTGATCCTATGTTCCTTTATTCCCTCCTAATCCCATCCCATTAACCTCTAACAGTTCACCCTACATTCTACGATCCACTCTTGTACCATCCCACTAATCTGTACTAGTCCATTCTACGTTCCATTATCACACTAATCTCTACCATTCTCTTATATGCTATAACACCTCCATCCAAATTTTATCCTATACACATGTACCATTACAAGAAATATTTTCTCCCACTCATTATTAACCAAAGTTGTCTTCTCCATTATTGTTGCACACCTCAACAACCAACTTCACGTGCTATAGTAAAACCATAGACATGTCCCAATTCATCGTATGTTCCATTATCCTTTTGAAAGTTGCTAGTAACATAGTAATTCTCACTTCATTCATGTGAACTTCATTGTGGCATTATCACTATTGCCAACATGCCCTCATTAACATTACTTCATCGACATATGCAATTTGAATCTCAATGAGCACTTAACTTTGGAATTCACAAGAGTTTGGACTATCATAGTGGACTTAGTACTTTCACCATTCTATGATCTATAAGCACTATACTATAGTCTCAACTGAGACCAACCATTTACTCTTTCATGCAAGGTCACTACCACCAATAGGGATTGTACTATTGCATAGACTACCATCACTTCCCAAAGTTTTCTTAACATTGTATTTCAAGTTCTTTCAACTATCATTGACCTTTACCTTGTATTGATTTTTGTTAACAGTATCACCATTCTTGACTAGCTTCCTTCAAAATTTGTTGCACTCATGATGCATGAATTTTCTACATTTTTATCTATGAAGTTGCTGCACTTTTACATTTTTAATTCCTTCTCATTTATGATAGTCATATTGCTACTCTTTCCATTTTCATTTGTTGCTCATTTATGATAGTTATAAAGGGACCACCTGAACTTGTTTATATGAATGTTAGATATGTTGTTTCATTTTCAGATGTTGACATCAGATAGCCCTGGCAATGTTGGTGGAATGATAGACCATGGATTTTCTACAACAATAGCCAGTTCTAATCCTTTGAGAGAGGTATGCAACAGATTAGTCGATTTGACATTATATTTCCTCTTTTATGGTCTATTATTGAAAATTTTCATGATACTTGTATGTAGTTTAATTTATATCTTGATGGTTGCTACAAGTCATTGTCACTCTAGATCATGGACGTGGTAATGTTGTAAATGTGCATGATGACTATTTGTATGTGGTAAGTGACTATATTTTGTTATGTCATTCCATAATTCAATTTCTATGTATTAACATCTATACTTTTTATTGTATCAGTTGTAGTTCTAGAGGAGTCTAGAGAAGAGGACTAGTGAGTGTGTTTGAAAGACAAGAGAACCAACATACACTCCATCTAGCTGAATTTCGAAGGAAACACAAGATCTTTTTCCTTCCCCTAGAGGGAAATGACTATGTATTAGGGTCGTTTGTTGTATGCCTATATGGAATTTTGGAACATATGTTTTGTACTATTGATATATATGTGACATTTTATGTCCATATGACGCTTTTGTAGTAAGCCTGTATGGATTTTTTGGATATATTGTGTATAATTTTATCAATATATATCATTGTATAGCCTTGCGAATTTTTGATTAAAGAAAATTTTATTTTACTACTACCATTCTTGAATGATGTTATCATGTGTATTGTGTAAATTGTATGCTTGAATGTTGTAGGCATGGGGTTTTTTACATCTAATGCTTAAATAATTACCGTTGATTGCTCAATAAGCTCCATCTAATGTGTATTGTGTAAATAAGCTCCATTCCTGGTGGTTTGTATCCTTTATAATGCTTCCATTACTTGTGCTTCACTTATTCACATGTATGCTTCACTTATTCACATGTATACTTCACATATATTGTGTGTATTCATGTGCATTCTTCATGCTTGCAATGTATAATTCATGTGTTCACATGTATTCTTCATGATTCATGTGTCTACTTCATGTATTTGCATGTATGCTTCATGCTTCTTGAGTTCTATTGTTGTCTAGTGGCAAGGATTTTAACACCAAAAGGTTTCAAATGAACTGTAAGAGCTCCTTTCCATGAAAAAATATCATAGCAAAATGTATTGCTTTTAATTCATGTCTGAGGCTGGCATCCAAAAACTAATGGTTCTGATTCTAAAGCTTAACAATCATTTGCATCTACTAATATCACAACACTTGACTTCTCATTAAATGAAATAAATGTACAAGTTAGTTTTAATGATATTATGAAGATATTAGATGTGTATGAACAATAATATAAGCTTGATTTTTGGATTCATCACTCATGTGCAGTTATCACATTTCTCCCATATTCATCATTTAAATAAATTAAAAAACTCCCTTCCATTTTCTATGCGTGAAATAACATGACAAAGCATTAAGAAACATGGTCCTATAACTACCCCCACATCATGTTTTATAACTCTAGAGCACGAACAACCATACATCATGGATATTGAATAGCTAGATCCAATGTTTCACTAGTAGGCTGAGTTTTGCATCTTAGCAAGGGTACACTATTCGGTGACAACTGTAGTTCGGACTCTTAAGGGATTCTATTGGTTGAATGTAGCTCAAAGTGCTTTGATGTATTTTGGTGTGAAAGAGGACCATGCCTAGCGTAAACATACCCATTCAAATGTGTTTAAACAATTCATTTGGTCACACAAGTTGCAGAATGAAAGTTGCACCATTTTGCAACTTTACACTGCTTGCATTTGATAACTTTTTCCCCAAGTGAAAAGTCACCACCATGGGAAAATTTCCCTAGGATAGTGAAAAATGAGAGAGGTTATTGTAGAGGGGCCAAACATGATCCCATAGGCATAGGCGATAAGTTTCTAAGCATCACAATATCCAAGTAACAACTCATCGAAGATTGCAACCATTTTACACTTTGGACTCTTAAGGAATTATGTCGGTTGAATGTAACTCAGAGTGATTCAGTGTGTTTGGGTGTGAAAGAGGGCTATGCTTAGTGTAAACGTACCCACTTAGATGCATTGGAACAGTTCGTTTGGTCATACGAGTAGCAAAACAAAAGTTGCACTACTTTGCAACTTTACACTACTTGCATTTGACAACTTTTTCTCCAAGTGAAAAGTCGTCACCATAGGAAAACACCTCTGAGATAGAGAAAAATGAGAGGTTATTGTAGAGGGGCCCAAAAAAATCCCATAGGGTCAAACAAGAAGTTTCCAAGCATCATGGTATCTGAGTAACAACTTATCGAAGATTGCAGCCATTTTTCACTTTGGACTTTTAAAGGATTCTGTTGGTTGAATGTAGCTCAAAGCATTTCGGTATGTTTGGGTATGAAAGAGGACCATTCCTAGCATAAAAATACCCACTCATACATCTTGAAACAATTTTTTTGGTCATGCAAATTTCAGAACAAAAGTTGCACCACTTTGCAACTTCACACTACTTGCATTTGACAACTTTTTCCCCAAGTGAAAAGTCACCACCACAAGAAAACGCCTCTGAGATAGTGAAAAATGAGAGAGGTTATTGTAGAGGGGCCCAAAAAAATCCCATAGAATTAAATGAGAAATTTCTAAGAGTCACGATAGCCGAGTAACAACCTGTCAAAGATTGTAGCCATTTTGCACTTTGGACTCTTAAGGGATTTTCTCGGTTGAACGATTCAACATGTTTGGGTGTGAAAAAGGACCATGCATATCATAAATGTACCCAACCAGATGCATTGAAACACTTCATTTGGTTATGCAAGTTGCAGAATAAAAGTTGCACCACTTTGCAACTTTACACTACTTGCATTTGACAACTTTTTTTCCAAGTGAAAAGTTGCCACTATGGGAAAACGCCTCTGTGTCAGTGAAAACTAAGAGGGGTTATTGTAGAGGGGTCCAAAACAATCGCATATGCTTAGAAAATAAGTTTGTAAGCATCACAGTATTTCAATAATAGCCTGTCGAAGATTGCAACCATTTTGCACTTTGGACTCTTAAGGGATTTTGCTGGTTGAATGTAGCTTAGAGCAATTTGGCATGTTTAGGTGTGAAAGAGATCCATGCCTAGTGTAAATGTACCCACCTAGATGCATTGGAATAGTTTTTTTTGTCACACGAGTTGTAGAACGAAAGTTGCACCACTTTGTAACTTTACACTACTTGTATTTGATAACTTTTTCCCTAAGTGAAAAGTTGCCGCCATAGGAAAATGCCAATTTGTTAACCAAATATTGTAAAAGTTGCTAAAAAATTGTCAATGTTGTAATGACATCTTTGCCAATTTGTTAACCAATTAGTTGTGGGTCAGTTGGGGGCTTGAAAATGATTGTAGAAGCATAAAAATGTCTTAAAAACATGAAATCTAATGTTGGTTGAAGTTGGAATGAAGAAAACCTCAAGTTTGTAGTTTAAACTACATTTTCTTGCAAAATCTAACTGTTCTTTCACATTGTGCAACTTTGTACTTGCTGGTACAAACCATAAGTTGATTGAAAAAGTTGCAGGGGTTCATCACCTTTGCAATGATTTTTGTTTGACTCAAATCCATTGAGTTTTGAGGAAGATAGGAGCATTTTTGTGAAAACTACTCTAAACCCTACCTAGGGTTTCAAACTTGTGAAAAAATGCCATAACTCGAGATTGCTGAAAAATTTGTGGAAAATTATGTTTTGACCTCATCTACATCCTTGCAAGGTTTGGGTTAATTTCTTGCATGTGGGTGGAAATTCTTCCTAACAGTTTGCTTCTTTCCATGGTGAAACAGTCATCACATATCCCTCCAACCTATGGTTTGATAAATTCATGCATTGTTTGATGTTGTATGGGTATAGAGCATTATTCCATGTTATTTGGATCTTGTGTAGAGAAAAGGTGCCATCAAATCAGTTGTTCTTATGTTTGTTGAGTAATAGTGCATCATTTATGCATTGTGTTAATAAACCACAATGTTGATTTATGTTTTGGAACATTGTATCATGGAAGTCCAAGTCCAAAAAGGGTTGACAATCATTGTGATATGTTTTTAATAACCTGAGACAACCCAAGGTATGCGCTCATGTTGTTCCATCCTTTGTTTGTGCTATTGGCCATGTGACTATGTTGCCAAAGTAGACAAGAGAACCAAATTCCAAGTGACTATTTGGAGAGATTGGTTGGTTGAAGAATATTTGGATTTATCAAAGGTGTTGGAGGGTATTGAAACATTGCTTCCCCCACTTTTCATGTTGTTCTTCCCTTCTTGGTGTGTTTTTCCTTCATTGGAAGCCCACTAGGCTAGGTTGTCAATGGTGGCAAGGTCTACTAAGATGTCTTGTGCATTTCTTTTCAATGAAGTCATTGAAGGGTGACTGGGATTATGTAAAGAGACAAATCATGATGACAATGACTCCAAAACTCATCCAAGATTAGAGTAGATTTTGAAAATCCAAACACAGAAAACCTAAGAGTAGATAAGGTTGACAATGATGGATTACCTTTTATTGGGTTAGACTTATATATAGTTGGGACATATTAATTGGAAAGGTGAGTTCATAGCCTTCTGATGCAAACTTTAGCCTCAAGTTGAAGCATACTAAAAGAGGTAGGGTTGATGAATTTTTAATGTCAAATAATGATGATGGAAGGAGTTCTAGGGTTTATAGAAGAGCAAGAAAATATGCCTTTGTACAATAGAAGGAATTGTTTTAGATTTTTTCATAAATCCACACGCTTTTCCTATAAGAAAACATTAAATTTAAACCATAAACCATTGCAACTAACTTTAAATGTAATACACATTTAATTGAGGCACATATTAAGGAATATACACATTTGCATGTATTAATTTCTAATAATTTTTGTATTTCAAAAAATACATAAAGTCAATAACAAATATTATAATAGTGATGGAAGAACATCTTGAAAATCCTCCCATTTCTTAGTACTTTTAGCAATACATGTAGGGAAATGATCCTCTCATTTGTAGCCTAGATCATGAAATATATTGTACAAGAAGAAATAAAAGGAGTTGCTGCCCAATTTTTTTTCTCTAATCCACCTCAAGTGGCCCAATTATTTGCATTCCAAAATGCTTGAAAACATGTACATCCCCTACTCCCTTGGAAACACATGGGTAGTAGCCTCTCTGTGGTTGTGTACTCTCACTAGAATTTGGTCCACAAAAAATCTACAAAATCATAACAATTTCGGACATGAAGTCAGATAAAAATCATTAAAAGACCAATAACTGAATAATGCCAGACATACACCTTCTGACCAGATCTATTATCACTTTCATGCATGCTATAAGTAGATCAATTGAAGGTCCTACAATGGTGATGTGGCCCATATTTCACTACTTTCTCATCTCTCGATGATCCTACATATAAATTTCAAATATATATAAACATAATTAACATAAAACATGTAGCATATAAGAATCCAACAAATCTATGAAATGGAAAAGAAAGAGAAGATTGAAAACTAGAAAATGGCCCAGCAATTGATGTTTCTCATACCAATGAACACTTGCACCAACAATCAATGTTGTTCTTTTCTTAAGTTGATAATCTTTAATGAAGCCTTTCCCTTTTTTCTCCTTCACTAATCTTGCATATCTCTTCACTAAAGCAAACATATAATAAATAATTGGGTGAAAATACAAAGACAAATGCATCAATGACAGTCCTAAATGCATATGATATCAAACACCAATAGAGAATACCAACTTAAAGGTAGTCCATAGAGAGCAACATATAATGCCATTTTGCAAATTAACAATAATGCAATTTTACAAACCCTTCTACAATCAAACTTAAACGATTGAAAGAAAGTAGTGATCAATAACATGAATTTAAAAATTCAATTTGCATACTTACAAATTAATCTAGGGAACCATCCGGGTCTGCTCTTCTCTTTATTGTGTCAAGTATTGCCTCATGGTCAGACTCATGCACTTTCCGCAAGTTCTTGTTCATATATATTCCCTTATATTTGATCAAATGAACATTGGCTATGATGACAAGGTTCGATTAGTGAATAATATTTCGATGCGTGTCGAAGTCCTCAAACAACCAAACTACAAAATTCTTAACTAGGTACCTTCTAAACCATGTTTCATTAACAACCACCAAACCTGTAGGATATTCTATGTTTTCTCCATCTATAACTAGGGCCTCCAATTTCTTTTTGGCCTCCATACAATGACACAGGTAATAATTTGTTCCCTCTTCATTGCCTTCATTTGCAATCACCACATAAACATGCCATGCATTGATATGTTCATCTTGTTAGATGTATTTATTGAATATCAAAATAAAACAAAAAAGTAAGATATATTACTTGGTTCTAGTAGGTCCAATACATGATCAAATTCAACAGATGATTGCATCTTCGTGATTTGTAGAGCCGTCGAGAGTTGACAAGTGTCAAGTGGGGTTAGAATTAGATTACAGACCATTCATCAACCCACAATGTTGAGTAACAATCATTCCATGCTTGAATTGTACATGCAGAACAAAAGCATGCCATCTTTCGCGTATGGATAGTCCATGTACTTGTATTGGAGCTTCTAAAAGAGTGTAGCTCACTTGATCCTATTAGTGTACAACAATCTTCATATTTGGCAATGTTAGTATCATCTACTAAATGAAAAAATCTATGAACTAAAGAATTACCTTCACTACTTGGACTCATTGCATGATTACACCACTTGAAAATTTATCTTCCATCTATCAACTTTACACTATCTTTGTACTTTAACTCTTCTCGTGCTAAGGATCTTTTGATACATGCACCTACTCCATAATGTTGGAAAAATAAGGATAGACAACTGAGAGGGGGGGTGAATTAGTTGTCACAAAATATTTAAACTTTTCAAACTTAACTTAACTTAACCTCAGATATGATGAATGAACAATAAACCACAAAAAATCAGCACATCAGAAACACAAAGAACACATAGATTATTTACATGGAAACCCTGTTAGGGGAACAAACCATTGTGGATTTTAGTCCACAATAGTATACCCTATTAAAAGTATAAAGAAGAAATAATGGGAATACACATGCATTCAGGCACACTACCTAGAGCTCACTACTCAATTACAAGAGGGCTCACTACCCAAAGAAGACACACTATCTTACAACAATTTGGATTAGATCCGCAGGGTATGAACTGAGAAAATAGCTTCTACAAAAGCCTGATTACAGTTTTGGTTAAGCACAGAAAAACTCCTTCACACTTCGCTCAAACTTCTTCACACTCTACTTTGCAATCGAATGATTTGATCACTATTCACACACTTGCTCTTCTTTGGCACTTCTTCACTAACAAAATTTACACAAAAAACCACTCTTATATATCCGCAACATGGAATTACATCAACAACTTCGTTGGCCAAAATAAGGTATAAAATATAAAATATATACACAATGTCAGCCCAAATTTACAAGTTAATTTTTAATAGTATGAAACATCATCGGCCACAACAATATCCTTGAGAGTGCCAAAAATTTAAATTTTAATCTCCAAGGATCCACAACACGATACAACCACCATGTTGGCCAAGAGCATAAAAACCTGAACATACAAGAGAAAAATCACCAACCACGAGCACACCGATCAACACGGATGTGCAACAAAGATATAGAATGATCTAGAAGCATCAACAAGAATCATGAATCATCAGAGAAGCATCCAAAACAACTGAAATTACTAGAATCACATCAACTTCAATCAAGATTACTAATTGAAGCCATAGAAAAAATTGTTAGAACACAACTATTCACAACATAATTAAATCTTCACGCGGACCTCTAAAACTTTAAGTGGATAAAATATACACACTCAACAATAAACCCTTTAGTCCACAATGACCGATCTTCAACGTATAGAGCAAGACACCTTTAGACATTCATTGTTCCACTGTCAACTTGCAACTCTTTCTTTAACAATTTTTTCAATATCCTCGACATATACAACCTTCAATACATCAATGCTAATAGTGTTGACATGAATGACAACCACATATCAGCAACACAACCACAACATTCAACAAATAATGCCCCCCCTTTCCATGCCCAGCCTATGAGAAGATCCACATATGGTGAACACTACTGATCCTATGCATCTTTCTCAACTAGTAAAACATTCTGGAGTTCTTGAATTGTGATGTACATTTATCTAACCATATGATATGCTGACTAAATGACATGCCCTTGCTAGCTAGATGAACATAGAACATCTTAAAGAAACCTTGTACAAACTCTATAGAATGTGTGTGATCATCACTGATGTAAAAGTGATACTCCCTCAATACTTTCCTATTATCCTTTGTACTACCATTTGCATGAATGAATGCTATATGCACAAATATAGCAACCTGCGTGGAGTTGTAGTATTATGATTTCACCTCATTCTATGGCTATAGTGTGTAGTTCTCTACGAAGTCAACAACTGAAATGATGCTATGAAGTGGAAACCCGTCCTTGCATAACTTGAACTACGAGTCCAACCATCGAGCTCTATGCGTATTCCTTGCATACTCATAGATCACTTGATCACAAAAAATACCCATAAATTGATACACTAGAGTCTTATCATTGGCCAATTCACACTTCTTTGCTTCTTTCCCATCTTTTAGATTGTAGGCCACTGTCTTATACTTTCCAAATTCCACAATTTTGTTTCCAATTGTGTGTGTACTAGCCATGTGTTGGAAAATTGAAAAATGTTGCATGCCACCACAATGATCACATGTGCCATCCTAACATGACTTCTTGTAAGAAATTTGACCATCCACTCCTTCACATAAAATGGAAGATAAGAATTCCCTTGAGGATTTAGGTGGAGGCCTTATGTTACATTCTTGCAAAACATTGCTAGTATGGATATCTACACATATACATCGATAAACATCATAATGGTTAGAAAACTCAATATGTACTCTACAAAAAAAAGTAGTGTGCGTGTGATTTATTTTGACATAAAAAGGTTTTAGCATTTCAAAATACCTTTGACATATTTTAATTTGAGGAAACCTCCGTACAAAATCAACAAAAAATTGAGTTTGAGTGGTATCCAAATAATGCTTTGGATGTGGCTCATGGATTTGATTACCAATTCTCCTTCTTACAACATCTCTTTGATTAGGAGAGGTCCTTGTGTTATCCTTCCAAAAATCTTGTATTATAGATCTCAAGGCCTGAGCAATTTCTTTATCTTTCTATTGTACTCTACCTGAGAATTCCCATAACTCATTGCTATTTGGATCCTCCACTCTTTCATGCCTTCCTTTGGCTCTCATTAGAGATGATCTACTTATTTTCAAAGACTTACTTGTCTTTTTAAGGTTCACCTTATTCCTTGTTTGACTACTTAATAGTGTTGTTCTCATCACATGTCGTGTGGCACAACTATCCTTTTTGCATGGGGTAGAACCCATGCTCTTGTATGCACTCATCAAATGATTTACAATGGAATTTTCACTTGAGTTATTCAAAAATATTAGCCCAAGAGCCTTCATGGTGGGCCTAAATTTGAGTTGCCTCATCATTTCAACAAATAGTTGACATCTTCCACCCTCACTTAGCTTCTCAAAAAATAAACTCCATATCCTCTGTGCATATCCTTGACATGTACATTTTGGAATATTATTAGGCATCCATTTCAAAACATTAGAATCAATATCAATCAAATATATAGGTTTTCTAGGAAAAACTCTAGGAGGATTTCTCAAATGTAAATTTGTGTCAATGTTAGGAATGTCAACAACATCAGGGATAGATCGCGTACCTTCAACTGGAGGTGAAATTGATGACATACCTTGAGGTTGACCTTCAAATAGAGATGTGTTTCTAATGTAATTTCAAAACCCAATGTTGTTGATGGTGTGTCTTCAAATGGAGATGTGTTTCTCGATGTACTTGGAAAACCACATGTTGTTGATGGTGTGTCTTCAACTGGAGATGTGATTGTTGTTGTACTTTGAGCATGGTATATTGTAGATGGTGTGCATTTAACTTCACCTATGGTTGATGATGTGCCCCCAACTTCGAGATCCATTTGTGTCCTTCCAAAAATTTTGTTCATTTGTGCACTTTGTGCTACCAATTGTACATCTCTCTTAGATTGCACATGAATTTCTTGTTGTATGGGCTACAATTCCTTTTCTTCATGAGCTTGTATTTTTTATTCTCTTCTCCTTGAATTTTTAACTTCATGTTCTTTTGGTGTTAGAGGATTTGGTCATTTCCTCGACATGACATTGAATGATACATGTTCACAAACACACATAGAAAAAAAGTACGTAATGCATTTTATGAAACATATTGATATCGTTGATTATATTACATCTTATGAAACACACCAAAGCATTTTATGAAAGAAGGTAGTGATCTTTTTAGAAATATGCCTCCAAGAAATGTGGTCTCATGGTGATGGACATCACCATGCGATACCACATTTCTTTGAGGCATTCTTTCAAATAGATCACTACCTTTTTCTATGCAACCACTTTTTATGTACATGTCTACTAAAGCATCATATCAAACATGTCTATGCTACAAAATTTTTCATACATGTCTACCAAAGCATTTTATGAAAGAAGGTGGTGAGTTTTTTGAAAAAATCCCTCCAAGAAATGTGGTCTCATGGTGATGGACATTAGCATGAGACCACATTTCTTTGAGGAATTCTTTCAAACAACTCACTGCCTTATTCTATGCTACCACATTTTCCAAACATTTATAGCAAAGCATCTTATCAAACATGTCTATGCTACAACATTTTTCATACATGTCTACCTCCATACCACAAGAAAAGTAAGTAATGCATTTTTTCAAACATATCCATACCGCTGATTACAATGCATTTTATGAAACACACCAAGAATTTTATGAAACATATTCATATCATTGATTACATTGCATTGCATATGTAAAACTCAAAGCATTACTTTAAATTGTATAACTAATGTAATTTATCAAACATTGCATATCTTGTCAAAAATTGTTGTCCCCAACCTAGGGTTTATAGCGAGCTTCAAAAATAACTTTTGATGTGTCTGGTGAAAATTTATGAAACTTGGTACTAATTTTCTGTAGGCCTATATGCATGTGCTAACAAAAGAAGGGCTACTAAATTATCATTTGCATGAGTTATTGAGGACAATTTGTTTCTTTTTGCAACTATACTATGTAAAACCTAGTACTTTGAGGGATTTGTACAAAATTGCTTCATGTAAGCATTGACCAATGTTAAGAAGGGTTTGAGGGGAGTATCTAGAGTGTGGACAAGTGCTTATGAGAAAAGAAGTGTGAAACCTAGGGTATAACTTGTTGCCACCTTTGGAAACTAGAGAATATTGTGCTTATTGTTGTCAAAACCACATTGTGATTGTCCTTAAAAGTTCCTTGATTTGTCGTAGAGAATGATGAAAAATGCAACCAAGCCATGAAGAACATGAATTCAAAGAAGGGTTTGTGATGCTATATCTTGGAATTATTCTCTATTTCTTTAGAAATGAGGTAACTTAAAAAGACAAAAAGCATTTTCAATTGCACAAAATTTTCCCTTTTTTTATTTGTTAGAAAGGTAAATGGTATGAATGAATGGAAACTTGCATTAACAACTATGTCAAGTCACTTGAATTTATCTAAGCACATGAAGAAGGTGGATTTTTTATGGCACAAAAAAAAAATGGAAACTTGCATGAACATTGATGAAAGCTCTTAGGTTTTCCAAATTAGTTAAAAATAAAAGTTTTCCCACAACCATCACTAATAATGAATTTGAATCTATTATGTCATATTTTCCATTTTTTATCTTCAAACTCGTAAAAATTAAAATTTTACATGCAAGATTCATCTAATTAAATGCTGAATTCTATGTGTAACAATGAAGATTAATAAAATCATCAAATGAATGGTCTACAAATTTTCAAAACAAAACCAAAAAACTCTATAAACATCTACCTAAAATGAAATAGAATGAATTCCACTATCCATGCTGGAAATGGACTACTATAAGCAATGCAAATAGAATTCATAAGTAAATTTCTGTTAAGTTGATATTGTTTATATAATTTTAAACACAAATTCATGTTTTTCATTTTTTTCTTCAAACTCATAAAAATTAAACTTTTTTATGCAACTCCCATCTAATTCAATGTGAATTCTATGTCCAATTGTTATGATTAATAAAATCATGAAATGAATTTGGTTTATAATGTCAAAAACAAACAAATATACTAAATAAAAACATTTCAATATTACCAAAATGAATATATTACTTGAGATAATGTAAAATGATGCAAAAACTTCAAATTGTCTTCTTCTCATTGTCTAGCATGCAAATTGGTGGTAAAAAGGTGATGGATCAACAATAGATTGGTATAATAGGGAGTTAACTACATAAAAAAGGAATTTATGAGTTGGATAAAGCACTGAACTAGAAAAATGTAGAAGCATGTGGGACTGAATCACAAGGTCAACCCCTATTTTACCATTTCAAGGTAAAAACACATTTGGCTCTCACCAAATTTGGAGAGTGCCAAATTTGGTGCTCACCAAATTTGGCAAGTTACAAATGTGTTGCTTTGAAATGTTTTCCAAATATAAAGAGTAAGGGAGTGAGAATTGAGAGAGAGAGAGGGGATAGGAGTGAGAGAGATTAGTCTAGGTAGTGTGGTAGGGACTGATACCTGAGAGAGAGAGACTTGAGAGGGATAGAGAGTTATTCAATTAGGGTGGGGGGAAAGACTTGAAAATGGGAGAGGGCTTGAAGGGATGAGACCTAAGAGATACAAAAAGACCAAAGGGGGAGAGAGAGAGAGGGAGTGTGGGAGAGGGGGTTGTAGTGAAATAAATTTTTCTAGGTAGGGTGGGAGGTACAAGAGACCTGATAGAGAGGGAGTGTGAGAGAGGGGATTGGAGTGAGATAGATTAGTCTAGGTAGCGTGAGAGGGAGTGAGACCCGAGAGAGATAGATACTTGAGAGGGAGAGATATTTATTCAGTTAGGGTGGGGGGAAAGACCTGAGAGAGGGAGTGGGAGATAAAGGGACGAGAGACCTAAACCCTACACTCTCAACCCTTAAAACCAAACCCTTAAACCTCTACCCTCTACCCACAACCCAATATCCTCTACCCTCAACCCTAATCCCTAAACCTTATACCCTCAACCATTAAACCTTTAAACCCAACTAAACTCTCTACCCTAATCCCTCAACCCTATACCCTCAACCCTAAACCCTTAAACACTCAACCTTAAACCCTTAACCCTCAACCCTCAACCCTTAGACCCTCTACCCTCAACCCAATACCCTCTACCCTCAACCCTAATCCCTAAGCCCTATACCCTCAACCCTTAAACCCTTTTAAACCCAACTAAACTTTCTATCATAATCCCTCAAACCTCAACCCTTAATCTCTCAACCCTTATACCATAAACCCTCTACCCTCTACCCTCAACCCTTAACCATCTAACCTC
>VDFB02189260.1:0-18477 GCA_007258455.2 Sequoia sempervirens | reverse complement strand
TTGTTCTTCCCTCGCTATGATTGTGTTTTATCATGCTTTTGACTTTGAACTAGGTTTCTTTTGATTGCAATTGTTATACAATGTGGATGTTATATTTCAATATGATTTTATCCTGATGTTACCCTTATGGCATGTTTTGGATTAACTTAGAAGATATTTGATTTAACGATGTTTTATGCTGTTGATCATGTTATTGATGTTAGATACGTCAGTTAGTGATATTGTATTGGTGAAGGGGACGGGATTGTATCACTCGCTTGCGAGTGCCCTACGATTCTGAGATTTCCTCTTCACGGTGTGTTTGATCATATTATGTATATATGCATGTTCGACATGCTCTTTGTTGCAAGTTGGCAGGTACATGACATCGACTCCACCTGGTTTCTAGGTTTGAGCGTGTCCATTGACCAACGAAAATTGATTGGGAGATAGTAGCTAGGTTTTTTGTGTCAAGTCATTACCCTAGTCATAGTGTGTCGTCGGGTTGTAGTCAGGTTTGGTTGTTTCATGTTGCCTAGGTCACCTTGGTCTTTAATTAAATTCAAGTTATAATGGCTTGTGTTGTTAATCTGTGGCTTAAATATATTTGGTTGTAATGCTAGGAATGTTATTTACTTTATTAATTAATTTAATTTAATTAATAAAATAATCTAATATTGGATTAGATTTATTTTATTGATTAATTAAATTAATTGTGTGAATTAATTAAGCTATTCTTTCGAATTTATAAGTGTTAAAGGATTTAAATTCCTTTGTTGAAAAGAAAATGTTAAAATGCATTAAAATCTATTTGGAATTGGTATTTTGTTTTAAATTATTTACAAATAGAAATGTTTTCAATGCAATGACTTTGGGGTGGAAAGATAATTTTTTAGAAACAGTTGACTATTTTGGGAAAGATATTTGTGAAGAAATTGAAATTGAATTGAATTAGAAATTGAAATTGAAATTGAAATTTAATTTGAATTGAAGTTTGAATTAGAAATTGGAAATTTGTTTTAAAATTTGAAAATAGGAATATCTTCAAAATGCTTTAAAAAAATATATTTTGTGAGTGGAATTTTTAGGGTTTTTGGTCAATTTGGGGGAAAACCTTATTGGAGAAAATAGAGTCTCATTTTTTAGTTTTCTTCAATCTTTCAATTTGGGGGAAAATTTGCTTGGCTATGGTTTTGTTTGGATTTGTGAAGGAGATTGAAGGACTGCTTGAGCTGGATTTGAAGAGGATTTGGAAGCTCCATTTGAATCTTCAAGTTTGGAGGAAAACCAGGTTCCTCTTTGTTCTTGTTTTTGTTCATTTTGAAAATAGTTTAATCTTTGAAATGAATGTTTGAAAATCTTTATTGGTTGTGTGAGAAATCTTTGAAATGTTGATTGAATTCAAATCAAACCCATGAAAACTTGTTTTAAAACAAGCAATAGATTTTGAAAAAGGATTCAAATGAATAGATTTCACTCCTTTGTCAATTTGGGGAAAACCCAGAAAAATTCATCATGTCATTTTGCTCTAAATCTTTCTTCTCAATCTTTTCTTCAAGAAAATTTTCCCAACTTGGGCTGTGTAAAATAATATATATATTTTGCATAATAATTCTTTGCAATCTAGAAGTTTTCTTCTCAAAATTTGTGTGAGATTCATTCTAGTTTTTTTACCAGAAGAGGGTTTTGATTTTACCAATTATCTGTTATAGGGATGTTAAGATGAGGATTTCATTGTTATAGTCGAAATGTAAATGACATGTGACCAAACATTTTACTTAAAATATTGACTTTGAGTAATTTATTTATTCTATGATGAAATATGGACTAAGTGATTTAATTTAAATGTCTATTTATTAAAATATCGTGATTTTGAACATTATCGTGAAACTTAGAGATAATGATTGATTTAGTTCAATCAGTTGATTTTAATCATTCAATTTTGATTATGGAACATAGCTGAGGAGCTAGGGTTAGCGAATGGTTTATTTTAATCAGATAACTTTATTTATCAAATGTTTGATTTATTTATAATTTGATTTTGATTATTACAGATAATTGAGACAAATGAAATAAATTAGACAGAGTTAAAATATAGGTTATCTTAAGATGAATTTGTTACGAAATAGAAGCAAAAATGGATTTTATATTCAAATGAATTATTTAATGTGGAGTTGAGATTAAGACTGATTTATTTGATCTAAATGATTATGTACAAAAGAGCTTAACTTATAGAATATACTTGCGAAATTTAAAGTAAGGAGGAACTTATTAGTTAATCTTAATGTTTTGTTAATCAAGTGATTTTATTTATAGTATATGATCGTGAAATCAGAGATAATGTATGATTTATTTAATCAGAGGAGTTTATTAAATTAAAATATTCAGATCATGCATATAATGGTTAAATTTAGAAGTAATGAATGATTTAATGAATAATATGAGATTGGGTTGTTTGATTTACTGCTATTTTGAAATAAAGATTAATTTTATTTAATCCAAATGCTTTATAAATCAAGTGGATTTATTTATAGTATATGACTGTGAGACGTGGAGTTATTGATTGGTTTAATTTTAATTCAATGACTTTATTTATTAAAACACTTTGATTAGGGAATTTAATTGTGAAATTTAGAGTAATTGAATGGTTGTTATATATTTCAACGTCGTGAAAAGAAATGGGCCTATTTGATTGGATATGTGCAAGTCATGAAAACTGTGATTGACTGGATTTAGGAAATCCGAACTTTAGCTTATTTAACTGTCTGAAATGCTTGTAGTGTTATAATGTTCGTCCACGATATTGTGGAACTAGAGTAAATGTTTTGGAAGTCTTCTAGATAAGGTTCATGAAAAAATCATAATGTCTAGAACGTATCGGTATAGTAAAAGATTGAGTGTATGATGTATATATGTACTTTGGTACTTGTTTTATGAGAAAAGATCGTTATGTCGAAATACATCTTTAGGCATTTAAGGAACGTGTGACTATATGACTGTTGATCTTAAGTGGTTTCTTGTTGGCATTATATGGGCAATGTTGTTATGGCTATAAATTTATGAATGTGCTTTGGTAGTACTGGGTTTTGTTCCCAGAGGCTAGGAGCTCCTTGGTTGAGATGTTAATTCTTTCGGAGTTG
Organism: Sequoia sempervirens; assembly: GCA_007258455.2. NCBI lineage: Eukaryota > Viridiplantae > Streptophyta > Pinopsida > Cupressales > Cupressaceae > Sequoia > Sequoia sempervirens. The sequence continues at coordinate 15,358 of VDFB02189260.1, read as the reverse complement.
GTTGATTATGTAAGTCTTCCAGTGTGTTATCTTGAAACGATGTTGTGCATCATGTGTTTGTTATTGTTTAAATTGGGAAGTGCTTGAGTTATGTTTCAGTGGAAACCTGGTTACCACGACAGGTTGTGTGACCTTATGGCTTAAGGTTGAGTCATGTTTCAGTTTGTTATGTGGGTTGTCATTATGTTAGTCAACCTTGTGTTAGCCTTGGGTCGTGCACGCTTTGGTTTCAGTTTTGGACATCCGTAGTGGTGTTACCTGTTGAGGTGTTTTGATTATTTGTGATAAGTGTTAGTGCATTGTCTACCCTTGGCATGTGGTTGAGTTATGTGTTGTCGATAGGGGAGTGGCTTTCAACGAGCGTCAGGCCCAAAGTGGTTCCAGGATAACTCGTGTGAGAGTCAGTTAATTAAGTGGAAATTAAATAACTTATACTAGGGATAGAGTAGCTTTGAACATTAATAAGATAATTTAGCCTCGCTCATTGGCTCAAGGGCTTGTACGAGACTTGAGATGAGTCGGGAAGGCCTGGAATGGCAAGATCGTTATCTTGTCTTTACGAGAGATAATCGATTCCGCTCTGGTGTGTATGTGGGGCCGGGAGTCAGTTGAGGTTTCCAGGATATCCCTAGAGGGGGGCCAGGACCTAGGAAGACTTGCCAAGAGATCCCATGCAACCTTTGCGATGACACTCCTCCTATGACAAGCAGTCGATATGGTGTTGTACTGTTGGTTTATTTTGTATAGTGATTGTACTCGATTTTGTACTCTGGAAGCATTGTAACCATGATTTTAAGTGATGTGGTATATGTTCTTGTTTGTAGTTCAATTTTTGTGTTAGCCTGTGTCTAGTGGTAGATGGTCTTAGCTAGGAAATCCTTGTTACTATCTCCTAGCATGGAGGGAGTGGGGCCTTTGGGTTCCACGTGGTCGGGTGGCGTGCATCTTAATCCGTTGGTACTTCTTCTTGTGCGTGTGGTCGTGATTTCTAGTTGGAGAGCCCATGGGAATCAGCTTCTCATGCCTTGTTCCCTCTCACCCTTATTGTATTTTATTACCCTCATTTGTTATCATGTGGAATTTGTAATATGTAATCATATTTTGTTAGGACTTATCTCATTCGGAATGAGTGTTGTAATTATGTTGTAAATTATATTTCAGCTTAAAGTGGTATCTCAGACTTTTGGATGAGAATTATTATGTATGGAATGTATGTGAACTTTACTCTGATAAGTAAGCATTGGCGTATGGTTTAATCCACGTCCGCAAGCCAGGGGCTTCTAAGCAACACAGCCCTTGCTCCCAGGTGCCAGCTTCGGCAATGGCCATGAACCCTGTACGTTAATTGTCTTGTTAAAAATTGTTCGCTTGTTTGGGTAAATTGCAACTTTCCTAGGTTGTATGTATGCTACACATGGTATCAGAGCCTAGGTTTAAACACTGGGTACTCTGGGATTATGTTGGACCCATTATGTTGTAAGCTATGTAGGTTATACTCTGGGCACTATGAGCCCATTGTATTGACCTAGTTGTTTTACTCTTTCGTGTTGTTTTCCTTTTGGGTTGATTTCTCTTGTTTGCCTAGAAGTTATCATTAGGGGGGTGTAGGTCCGATGGTGCAGGAAACCAGTGGAAAGGATAGGATCCTCGATGTAGTGTGCAATGCATCGATATCCTTTCTACTCGAAGAATGCATTATGGACGATTGTGTGGTGTGCGGTGGACGACAAACAGTTTTGTTGATTATTTTTTCCTTTGCATGTCTTGTTGATGAATGCCTTGTGCAGGTTAGTTAGGCCGCGAACCTACCAAGAAGTGTGTTTTGATTGGTCTCCTTCTTGATGCATGACTCTTTTGTTGTGTAAAAGGGGGTGACCCTTGAGTGGTTCTTGAGTGTGGTTGTAGTGTGTTTGTTGAGTATGTTCCAAGTATTTGTTGGGGTGAGATAGTCATAGGACCTCTTGCCTTGAGTGCCTTAGTATGGCATTTTAGAGGGTGGAATTTCCCAACCTTGTCTTGTGTTGTGGAGGAATGATGCTCATGTCTTGGAAGTTCTATTTGACCTTGAGGGTGCCAAGGAGTTCCTTGGGTGTGGATTCTCTTTTGGAGTCTCGTTGTTTCCTTCTCCATGCAAGTATCTGATGCGTGTTTTCTGGTGCTTTATCTCTTTGTGCAAGTGATTACTTGATTGACCCCTATGTGGTGTTAGAGTTGCGTTTGCATATTCTATTGGATAGAGAATTAAGAATTATGATAATAGGAAATGAATGAACATGTTATTAGTTCATAGAGATTTGTGCATGCTCTCATGTGGTAGATGCATTTGTGTGAGTGATTGTGTGATGACGAAACCATGATTACATTCGTGCCTATGTTAGAGCTGTAAATATCTTGTCTTCTCTCTCTTTCCATTGGGTTAACGAAGATGTTGTCCTTAAGTGTGTGTGGTATTGACACCCAGAGTATGCTGAATCTTATGATAAAATGCTTATGTATTCATGAAGGTTGTTTTATTAGATCAAACCTTGGGTAAAGGACTTAAGTCCCCAAGTTTCATTCATAATTATGAAGAATGTATAATATGAATAGAAAATCATTTTGCAGTAAGTAAAAGTTTAAAGAAAAGGGATTAGTGAAACCATTGCATGTTACTGGTAATTGCATAATAGGTGCATTTTGTTGGGGAGGCCTAGAGTCCCCAATTTCATTGTTAAGACTTAAGAAATCATGTAGTTGTTAAATTATGGTACCTGGATTCAAAACGCAAAATGTTAAATGAATGCTAAAGTGATAATGTGCATACCTTGTCTTGAGTAAACATTGTAATGATATCTCATTATATGTGGCCTTCTGATGATTTCCGGTGATGTGTATTGGTGCATATGGGTATTTTGTATGTTAATCAGTGGATATGTGTTTTGGAATTTTGGTTGGTGGTTGCTTCACCATGTTAATTGTATAGATTGATAGTGTGCTTGGGTATGTTGATTTTAGCACGAGCTGTTGCTGTTTTATGTTGAGGTATGGAGTGGTTCAGTATTGGAACCATTGTTTATGTGAGTATTTTAATGAGCTTGAACTAGAGGTATTTGCAGGCTTCCAGGAGTAAGTCTGACCCTAGTGGGGGAGGATGTAACACCCCTCCGTTTTGACTCTTTGATCGGCATTGTTCTTCCCTGTTATGATTGTGTCTGATTATGCTTTGACTTTGGAACTAGGTTGCTTTTGATTGCAATTGTTATACAATGTGGATGTTATATTTCGATGTGATGTTATCCTGATGTTACCCTTATGGCTTGTTTTGGATTAACCTAGAAGATATTTGATTCAACGATGTTTTATGATGTTAATCATGTTATTGATGTTAGATGCGTCAGTTAGTGATATTGTATTGGTGAAGGGGACGGAATTGTATCACTCGCTTGCGAGTGCCCTACGATTCTGAGAATTCCTCTTCACAGTGTGATTGATCATATTATGTATATATGCACGTTCGACATGCTCTTTGTTGCAGGTTGGCAGGTACATGACATCGACTCCACCTGGTTTCCAGGTTTGAGTGTGTCCATTGACCAACGAAAATTATTTGGGAGATAGTAGCTAGGTTTTCTGTGTCAAGTCGTTACCCTAGTCACCGTGTGTCGTCGGGTTGTAGTCGGGTTTCGTTGTTTCATGTTGCCCAAATCACCTTGGTCTTTAATTAAATTCAAGTTATAATGGCTTGTGTTGTTAATCTGTGGCTTAAATATATTTGGTTGTAATGCTAGGAATGTTATTTACTTTATTAATTAATTTAATTTAATTAATAAAATAATATAATATTGGATTAGATTTATTTTATTGATTAATTAAACTAATTGTGTGAATTAATTAAGTTATTCTTTCGAATTTAAAAGTGTTAAAGGATTTAAATTCCTTTGTTGAAAAGAAAATGTTAAAATGCATTAAAATCTATTTGGAATTGGTATTTTGTTTTAAATTATTTAGAAATAGAAATGTTTTGAAATGCAATGACTTTGGGGTGGAAAAGATACCTAGAGTTGACTATTTTGGGAAAAGATATTTAGAAGAATTTGAGAAATTGTTCGAAATTTAATTTTGAATTGAAGTTTGAATTAGAAATTGGAAATTTGTTTTAAATTTTGAAAATAGGAATATCTTCAAAATGTTTTAAAAAAATATATTTTGTGAGTGGGATTTTTAGGGTTTTTGACTAATTTGGGGAAAAACCTTATTGGAGAAAATGGAGTCTCATTTTTTAGTTTTCTTCAATCTTTCAATTTGGGGGAAAATTTGCTTGGCTATGGTTTTGTTTGGATTTGTGGAGGAGATTGAAGGACTGCTTGAGTGGGATTTGAAGAGGATTTGGAAGCTCCATTTGAATCTTCAAGTTTGGAGGAAAACCAGGTTCCTCTTTTGTTCTTGTTTTTGTTCATTTTGAAAATAGTTTAATCTTTGAAATGAATGTTTGAAAATCTTTATTGGTTGTGTGAGAAATCTTTGAAATGTTGATTGAATTCAAATCAAACCCATGAAAATTTGTTTTAAAACAAGCAATAGATTTTGAAAAAGGATTCAAATGAATAGATTTCACTCCTTCGTCAATTTGGGGAAAACCCAGAAAAATTCATCATGTCATTTTGCTCTAAATCTTTCTTCTTAATCTTTTCTTCAAGAAAATTTGCCCAACTTGGGCTGTGTGAAATAATATATATATTTTGCATAATAAGTCTTTGCAATCTGGAAGTTTTCTTCTCAAAATTTGTGTGAGATTCATTCTGATTTTTTTTACTAGAATAGGTTTTTGATTTTTCATTTTTTTTTTGTTTTTTAAATGAAACTGTGCAAATAAAAAAAATAAAATTATTTTTAAGTTTGTGGGGGCTGCCCATAGCCATCCCCCATCCATGGGGGCGCTGGCTGTGCAACGCTCCCCATGGTTGGGGAGGGGGCTGCAAGCAGCCACCAAAAGGACCGCACCCCTGTGTGTGGCTGCGTAGCAGCCACCACAGGGTGCGTCGCTGTTGGGGCTGCGTAGCAGTCAAAGGCCTATGGCCTTTTGATATTTTAAATAAATTTAAATTTATTAAAAATTTTATAAAGTAAAGTTAATATATATAAAAACAATAATGATAATTTATTTGACATATTTTAATGATAGGGTATATTTGAAATTGGAAAATATGTATAAAAGGGGTTAGATTATTTTCATAGATGGAAAATATAAATACTTTCTTATTAGGATTTGATTTTGTTATTTGGTATAATTATTCGAAAAACCTTGGGGTATAAATTGACATTTTAGTGGCGCATATTTAAATGTTAAATTAATTATCTGTTATAGGGATGTTAAGATGAGGATTTCATTGTTATAGTTGAAACATAAATGACGTGTGACCAAACGTTTTACTTAAAATATTGACTTTGATCAATTTATTTATTCTATGATGAAATATGGACTAAGTGATTTAATTTAAATGTCTATTTATTAAAATATCGTGATTTTGAACATTATCGTGAAACTTAGAGATAATGATTGATTTAGTTCAATCAGTTGATTTTAATCATTAAATTTTGATTATGGAACATAGTTGAGGAGCTAGGGATAACAAATGGTTTATTTTAATTAGATAACTTTATTTATCAAATGTTTGATTTATTTATAATTTGATTTTGATTATTATGGATAATTGAGACAAATGAAATAAATTAGATAGAGTTAAAATATAGATTATCTTAAGATGAATTTGTTACGAAATAGAAGCAAAAATGGATTTTATATTCAAATGAATTATTTAATGTGGAGTTGAGATTAAGACTGATTTACTTGATCTAAATGATTATGTACAAAAGAGTTTAACTTATAGAATATACTGGCGAAAATTAAAGTAAGGAGGAACTTATTAGTTAATCTTAATGTTTTGTTAATCAAGTGATTGTATTTATAGTATATGATCGTGAAATTAGAGATAATGTATGATTTATTTAATCAAAGGAGAGTTTATTAAATTGAAATATTCGGATCATGCATATAATGGTTAAATTTAGAAGTAATGAATGATTTAATGAATCATATGAGATTGGGTTGTTTGATTTACTGCTATTTCGAAATAAAGAGTAATTTTATTTAATCCAAATGCTTTATAAATCAAGTGGATTTATTTACAGTATATGACTGTGAGACGTGGAGTTATTGATTGGTTTAATTTTAATTCAATGACTTTATTTATTAAAACGCTTTGATTAGGGAATATAATTGTGAAATTTAGCATAATTGAATGGTTGTTATATATTTCAACATCGTGAAAATAAATGGGCCTATTTGATTAGATATGTGCAAGCCATGAAAATTATGATTGATTGATTTAGGAAATTTGAACTTTAGCTTATTTAACTGTCTGAAATGCTTGTAGTGTTGTAATGTTCGTCCTCGATATTGTGGAACTAGAGTAACTGTTTTGGAAGTCTTCCAGATAAGGTTCATGAAAAAAATCATAATGTCTAGAACGTATTGGTATAGTAAAAGATTGAGTGTATGATGTATATATGTACTCTAGTACTTGTTTTATGAGAAAAGATTGTTATGTCGAAATACATCTTTAGGCATTTAAGGAACGTGTGGCTATATGACTGTTGATCTTAAGTGGTTTCTTGTTGGCATTATATGGGCAATGTTGTTATGGCTATAAATTTATGAATGTGCTTTGGTAGTACTGGGTTTTGTTCCCAGAGGCTAGGAGCTCCTTGGTTGAGATGTTAATTCTTTTGGAGTTGTTTGATTATGTAAGTCTTCCAGTGTGTTATCTTGAAACGATGTTGTGCATCATGTGTTTGTTATTGTTTAAATTGGGAAGTGCTTGAGTTATGTTTCAGTGGAAACTTGGTTACCACGACAGGTTGTGTGACCTTATGGCTTAAGGTTGAGTCGTGTTTCAGTTTGTTATGTGGGTTGTCATTATGTTAGTCAACCTTGTGTCAGCCTTGGGTCGTGCACGCTTTGGTTTCAGTTTTGGACATCCATAGTGGTGTTACCTGTTGAGGTGTTTTGATTATTTGTGATAAGTGTTAGTGCATTGTCTACCCTTGGCATGTGGTTGAGTTATGTGTTGCCGATAGGGGAGTGGCTTTCAACGAGCGTCGGGCCCAAAGTGGTTCTAGGATAACTCGTGTGAGAGTTAGTTAATTAAGTGGAAATTAAATAACTTATACTAGGGAGAGAGTAGCTTTGAACATTAATAAGATAATTTAGCCTCGCTCATTGGCTCAAGGGCTTGTACAAGACTTGAGATGAGTCAGGAAGGCCTGGAATGGTAAGATCGTTATCTTGTCTTTACAAGAGATAATCGATTCTACTTTGGTGTGCATGTGGGGCCAGGAGTCGGTTGAGGTTTCCAGGATATCCCTAGAGGGGGGCCGAGACCTAGGAAGACTTGCCAGGAGATCCCATGCAACCTTTGCGATGACACTCCTCCTATGACAGCAGTCGGTATGGTGTTGTACCGTGGGTTTTTTTTTATTGTACAGTGATTGTACTCAATTTTTGTACTCTGGAAGCATTGTAACCATGATGTTAAGTGATGTGGTATATGTTCTTGTTTGCGCTTAGTTTCTTTTGTGTAGCTTGTGTCTAGTGGTAGATGGTCTGTGTAGGAATTCTCTTTGTTACTATCTCCCAACATGAAGGGGAGTGGGCCTTTGGGTTCCACGTGGTCTGCATGCATCTTAACTGCTGGTTCTTCTTCTGTTCATGTGGTCGCGGATTTCCAGCTGAGAGCTCGTGGGAATCAGTTTCTTCTCATGCCTTGTTCTCTCAGCTCTTATTAGATGACTACCCCTCATTTGTTATCGAGGGGTGGAATTTTGTTTATGTAATCATTTGTTAGACTTTATCCTATCTAGGGAATGAGTGTTGTAAATTATGTTGTAAATTATATTTTTAAAGCAAGTGGTATCTCTTACCTTTGGATGAGGAATTATTATGTATGTAATGTATGTGAACTTTTACTTGATAAGCGGCAGTATTACAGGTATGGTTTTTAATTCATGTTCCATGTTTGGTTTAGGTAACACAGTCTCATAACCTTAGGGGATTGGTTGGCAATGGTTAGTGAACTTGTATGTTAATTGTTCTTATTTAAAAAAAAAATAGTTCATTTGTTTAGTAAATTGCAACTTTCCCTAGGGTTATGGCTGGCATTACATAAGATGCAATGCAACTATTGCTATCTTTTGCAGTTAAAGCTACAAGCACATTTAGTCAATGGTTACATGTATTACTTGTGTTGTGTGAATATGTTTTATTATATCCTTTCATTTATTCTCCATTCTTCTATATATTCCACTTACCAATCTCATTCTAACCATCTTCAAATCGTATTATGATTTTTCTTTACTAGGATATCTCTTTTCCATCTAATTCTTAACACACAAAAAAGGCTACAGTGTTATAAAATTTTATTCAAAACACCCATCTTTCTACACATTGTAGTCATCCCACATATATATCGAGATGACTATGGGTTTAGTGCTTTTAGATTCTATCATCGTATATTTGTTGCTACTTATATACATAGACACATAAATTCTCACACACACTTTCCCATCAAAAAAATATACGAGTCTATTCTATTCATTGTATTTGTCATTGTTTCCACAACTCTCTTTTCAACATTTTTAGTGCATTACTTATATACAGTTGTTTGCTAGTATCCCATGTATTCAAAATCTCCCATTTTATCTCTTTGTATTTACAACAAACAATGCTAGCCTGTTTTATTCTATGTGTATATTTTTTCCTTTCTAATGTTCCACAAAAGCAATACTCGTCAATCTATGTGGTTATGAATAGCAACCAGACACCGCTCTCATGTGCTTCTAAGAAAACAAACAAATTGTTCATAGCATCACACTATTTATCCTCAGAAGCACACGAGAGTGGTGTCTATTGTTCCATTCCACTAAAGCTAGTGATTTTTACAATACTCTGCTATTGAACTAGCACCACACCACCAGCAACCCACATAATGGCCATGCTCCACATTGCCATCAAAGAATGCACATCAAGTCACCACCCATATAAGTTGACAACTACAAGATTTAACTCTAATAAAATCATGCATACAAAATGATTATGTCTTTCAAGTCTCCAAAATGGGTATAATAGAAAAAATACAAACAAATAACAACAAATATTTCTTACACACAACTATTCACCAACATGCCATTTATTCAAAATGTTTCATTTTATCTCTTTCTTTTCTTAACAAATATTGCTAACCTCTTTTACTCTATATCTATATTATTTACTTTATAATGTTGCACAAATACAATAGACATTCAAGAAAATTATTGTGTTGTAAATTCTCTATTCCACATCCTTTCATGCTTGAACAACTTGGCCCAACCATCTTTTCCTTGTAATTCTTAAGGTTTTTTCCAATAGTTGTTTCTAAATGTCTCTACTCTTCTTATTGTGTGATATATGGTAAGAGTCCTTGAGATTTTCCATGGACCTTACTTGGTTTTCTTGCTTGGGGGTTTGGCTAGAGCCCATGAGGCTTCATGATGCCAATATGGTAGGGAGGACAACAAGGATGGCTTCATCGGTTTTGAATTTTATCACAATATATTTGTTGCTCCTTATATACATGGACAAATAATACTAACCTATTTTATTCTATATTTATATTCTCCTTACTAATGATGCATGAATACAATAGACATTGAGGGTATGCGTGGATCATCATGGAAAAATAGGCCCTTATGGCAAAAATTCAAAAAATCCAGAAAGTTAGGCAACTTGATAAAAAATTTGAATAAGTTATCTATATTATTTCAAAAATATGTAAGAATAGAATTTTTAGCAAATTGAATGTAGTTTCTAAACAAATAGGCTACTTTTTTTTTTAAATCTATTTGGTGAAAATTTGAAATTTCAATGCAATAGGTACTTAAATTTTAGGAAAAAATAAGTGGTGTCCCAATCAATTCACCCTAACCACAATAAATGATAATATTTTAGATATAAGTAAATGATCAAGTGCAATTGATGTGTGATGTGGCTATTTTTTTTGATATTTTTTTCCAAGTAAATAATTAAATATTATTTTTTATTACAACTTTTAAAAATATAAAACTCAGATGTCTCAATTCACTAACTTGGTCAAAACTTCATGAAATTCCATTTTTCTTTTTATAATCCTATAGTATGTAAAGCATAGAATGTGACATATATTTTGATTCAAAAAGTGACACCGCTTAAAAGCTATAGATGTTTTCAATCACCTAGCAATCAAGACTTTAGTCGTAATTTAGATGAAAATGAATAATGATTATTTATTAAATTCAAAAGTAAAAGAATAATTTATATTGGTGGGAAATTCTATGAATCTCATTTAAAAACCCTTTCGCTTCATCAATTTTGGTTAAAAAGTCACACCACATACCCTACACACATACCCATCATATTAAGCACTTTTGCCCATCATGATCCCGGCATACCCTTGAAGCAAATTAGTCTATTGTAAATTGTGTGTGTCAAGTTAAATGTGATTCTTAAGTGCTCTTCCAATAGTTGTTTTAGAATTTCTTTGTTTTTGTTTTTGTGTCATATATGCTAAGAGTCCTTAAAATTTTCCATGGACCTTACTTGCCTTTTTGCTTGGGGGTTTGGCTAGATACCATTAGGCTTCATGATGCCAATATGGTAGGGAGGACAAAAAGCATGGATTTAGTGCTTTTGGATTCTATCATTGTATATTTTTTGTTGCTTATATACATAGACACACAAATTCTCACATGCACTTTCCCATCAAAAAAACATACTCTATTTATTCATTGTATTTGTCATTGTTTCCACAACTCTCTTTTCAACATTTTTAGTAGATTAATTATACACAATTGTTTTCCAGTATCCCATGTATTCAAAATCTCCTATTTCATCTCTTTTTTATTTACAACAAACAATGCTAACCCATTTTATTCTATGTATATATCTTTTTCTTTATAATGTTGCACAGAAGCAATAGGCATACAAGGGAATTAATGTATTGTAAATTGTTTATTTCATATTCTTTCCTACTCCAACAATTTGATCCAATGTTGCTCACTCTTGTTGAACACCACCAACATGACATGTAAGTACAAAACTTTTGTATTATCAATAAATAGATTTCATTAACCAACTCTAAATATTGTTAATTATCCTGCTTACTTTTTTTGCAATGAAATGTGATTCTGCCAAGAATATAACTTTCCACATAGGCTATTAAGTGTACTCAATGACATACTATGTGATTAAAAAACATGAAACTATTCTTTGCTAATGACCATCTTCCTTTTGTAGGTGGAAATCTGCATAATTATAATCATCAGATATGTTGTTCATTGGATAGATATTTGTGTAGCACATATTTCATTTAAAATGGTGGATATAAAGAACCAAAACAGTGATCTTGCCCTGCAAGGTATGTAGGGAAATGTTATAAAATTTGTGGTTTTTTCCATGTCTTTAAAATTCATGACGTTCGTCATGAAATTATAAGTTATGGAATTTTCCATGGGTTTTATAACATTTTCGACTACACACCCTCTAGGCCAAAAGTGCTCTAGTCTATGTTGAATTTTCCACATGGTAATTCTTTCAATTCAATTCTATGTATACATTCGCTTCAACACGAGTGCTCCACAAAAAAAAGTTTGCCTCTCCAAACTATATAATGCTAGCATCTTAGTAAATAGATTCAATCAACAAAATGTAAATACCATTAATTATTTTCACTTTTCCATTGTCTTCAATCATTCTACACATATACTTAGTTACTTTTAATGCTTCCTTTTTTTGTTCCAATGGGTTGAGTACAACATCTTTTTGGAAGTCAAATAAATCATTATTTGATTAATTTATTGTTCATGTCTTTGGTTCTCTTTTTATTGTTTCTTTTGATACCAAGTTGAAGGGGTTTAACACTGATGCACTACGAAATGTGTGAGAAAGTATATTGATTAAGTTGCATTGTCGAGAGAGCCATTGTGGTGTTGGTTTGATAGCGCATTATTTATTGTTCATGCCTTTCGTTTGGTGCTTATTATTCTTGTTGATAGCAGGTTGAGGGTTTTATATTGATTAAGATGCATTGTGCAAATAGTGAGTGTGGTGTTGCTTTAGCAGTAGACCATTGTTAAAATAATTATGTTTTTCTCTAGTTTCTCATTTCACATCATTCATTTTCTCCTTACATACATATATGTATATGCACAAATTCTTGTATAGATTTACTATTGTGTTTTCCATATTGCCTCAAAATAAGGCATGTCTTCTAATTCAATTAAAATAATAATGTATGTTGAATTTCCATAGTATCTCTGATGCATGTTTCATTCTTCTCATGCTTGGGGCTCTCGTTATAGGCTATGTGCCCTCATTATGCCATTATGGTAGGAAGACAAACAAGCATGAGTTTTGTAGTTCTACATTTAATGCCATACATTTGTTCTTACATATATATATATATATATATATATATGTTTGGACAAATTCTTGTATACATTTGGTGACATCTTTCTAATGTTCCCTACAAATAATGTGTACCTTCTAATTCAATTGAAATACCTTGACAAAGTATGCATGTCGTTTGAATCCTAAAATTATGGAGTTGATACTACTTATAACATCTTCACTTTTTGCAAAAGCCACCTTTGATGACCATTATAACTAAACTAATGGTATCACTTTTCCAAAAGACATAACTATACTAATTGAATCACTTTTTCAAAAGCATACTTGTTAATTTGATCTTAGGAAGATAGCACATAATGTACAATTTGGTAGCCACTTTCTAACTAGTAAATCATTTTCCCAAACACAAGAAACATTTTCCCATTTTAATGAATCAAACAATTGATTTACCTATAAAAAAACATCAAATATACACTTTATTAACATAGAATATATAATACCTTAAATTTTGGACAAAAATTATAATTATTAAGAAAACTAATACTTTACAAATTTCAATTGTATTTAATTGAGAAAATGTGATTTATAAAGAAAATTTTTATTTAGAAATCATTTTCCTAATATTAATTAAGAAAACTAATACTTTACAAATTTCAATTGTATTCAATTGAGAAAATGTGATTTATAAAGAAAAAAGAAACAATAAACAGACAATGAAAGACATGAACAATAAATTACTGGTTTTGGAAAAATACCCATCGAAAACAAATTACAAATTCTGAGCCACAATAGTTTTACAACCCTCCAACCTACTAGAAAATGGAGCCGAGGCTGATGATTTTAATAGTGATCTAGTGTCGAACCCACACCACAATGGCTCTTTCAACAATACAACTTAATCAAAGTATGCCACACAAAATGGTAGGTGTTTGTTGATATGTCAATTGAGCATATTCATTGTTCTAATATAACGATGTCAACTATTTTTATTGTCTTGTGAAATGACAAACTCTGGTGTTTATGTTATTTAATCCACAACTTCAAGTTTTCCATGTATTAGTATTCATATCTACCTTACGATAATTATATCATAATCAATCAATTAATTCATCAACTAGAAAAAATATCAAATATAGATGTGCATCTAGACCTAACAACTATTACAGTATAATGCATATAAAATTATATGATAGCTTACATTTTTGACAAAAAATGATTATTAGTAACAAAACTAATTATTTAAAAATTTAAATTCTATTTAATTTTCCACAACTAATTTATTAAGAAATTTTTTATTAAAAAATCATTCTCCTAAGATTATTTTCATAATCAATTTCAAACTAAGAAATATTGATGTATAAATTCAAAGATCAATTTCCCGCCCTATGCAAATAGTTCTTAATCTCTTGTGGACTACATTATTTAAAGATAATTAAATAATAATCAATCGATTTATTGATTAATGTAGAAAAGCATATCAAACATGAATTTCCTCTTTTATGCAAATTGTTCTTAGTCTTACAATGCATTGCCTTATCTTAAGAAAATTAAATAATAATTAATCAATTGATTAATTAACCTAGAGAAAAAACGTTAAATATACATGTGCATCTATGCCTGCCAACTATTAAACTAAAATACACATAAAATTATATCATATTTTAAATTTTGGAGAGAACTTATTATTACTGAGAAAACTAATTATTTGAAAATTTAAATTGTATTTAATTTACCAAATGCAATTAATTAAAATCACTTTAAAAGAATTATTTTAATTACAAATATTCATGATTAATTGCTTCAGATTCAAAAAATCTTATCCTTGTTCACCTGCTTTTATTCCATATTCAATTATTAACATGCTTTCCTTTTTTGACTTTCTCTAATACTTGCAAATATTAACAACTTCCTTCCTTGCTCCCCACTCATTACCAATTTGTAGTAGACCCCTATCGGTTGATCGTCGAATGCCTATTCAACTACTAGTATATATTATATTATATATAATATACAATATTATTATTTATATATAATCAATGTCTTATTATACATAAATGTATAGTATATTTATATATTATATGATATAATATATAATGTAATAAACTATTATTTTATAAATAAAATAAATTGTTATCTACCTTTAATAGATATTAATATATAAGAAATTGATCACCAACATTTACATTAATATCGATGTGTTACATATCATGGAGACACAACTAATAATATTTTACAATGACACCACTAAGGACATGATAAAAAAGTTTCAAAGTATAGGATATATTATTTACTTTATGATCCTTTTCATCTACGCGGTACAACTTCTATATTAATATATATATATATATATAGATTAAATTTTAATAATAACTTTTACTCTTATTAGTATCATTGATGGAGTGGTACAATTTGTGTAGAATCACACTAGTTGTTCTTGTCTATTCACAATAAGTGAACCATCTGATAGACACACCTGTTTCTGACAAGTTTGACAGTTCCATATTTTTTGCAGGCATCCACCATCAATGCTTATGGTGCATCATTATGGCGGGATAGCCACTTTCGGTAGTGGCTATCCAACCATCATGGTGTACCATAAGCATCGATGGTGGATGCCTACATAAAATATGGAACTTTCAAATTTGTCACAAATGGGCATGTCTATCAAATGGTTCATTTATTGTGAATAGACAAAGGGGTCATTGTTATTGTGAACAAATTATACCGCTTCTATCAATGATACTAATGAGATTTAAAGTTATTAAAATTTAATCTATTTATATATTAATATGAAAGTTGTGCTAAGCAGACTTTTTAATAAATATATTAATGTTTAATAATTTTTTTATATAATATATTTAATATATTTAGATAATATATAATATATTTATATAGTATTAT
>VDFB02189259.1:0-10671 GCA_007258455.2 Sequoia sempervirens | reverse complement strand
GGAAGTCGCAGGCCTAAACCAGATTTCGGTGTCTACATTTGCCCCTCTTTGATACAATGTCGTTTAGGCGTTGTGTCAAAGAAAGTCGATAAAAATATGCCCCAGTCATGCTCGAGATTAAGATTAAAACAGGTGAAGGTATGCCCCCTCGGGAAAATTGACAAATTGCCGAAACGTTCAGAAAAAATTGGAAATGCTCCCGATTAGTCTAGTAGATAGGCAAAAATGCAATGCAGTTGACAGAATTGGGTTCGGAAATGGGAGGGACGGGTACAGGATGATAGAAAATGGAAGTTTACATGGCCAGTAGGAAAGAAATTCCACCTAAGCCCTAGGTATATATTTGAATTGGGGTGAAAAACTATTCATTTGCACCCACCTAGCTTAGAGATTTGAAAATTTGCTCTGGATTGATAGCGACGATGTCTCCAGTTCCAGCCACCCATCACCACGCATACAGGATCCGGTCATACCAGAGACCAGCCGGCGCGGACCCCCCGGTACGGACCTAAAACTTGCCTTTTGAAAATTTTTCATTTGCGCGTATTTTTTGACATTTAATGCATTTTTTGTTATGCGTCATTTTTTATTTTGAACCGCATATGCTTGCACAAACGATGCATGTGTATGCAGAAAACCACATTTGAAAATTTACGCCGGTCATTTAGAATAGGTTTAGCGGTTAAACGCATATGTTTATTTGTGATACGCATTTGAATTTATGAAACGCATTTGCATATTTATAGCCGCATATGTATATTTAGAAACACATTTGGCATTTTGCAACGCAAATGATAGTTTTGTGACGCATTTGATTATTATTAGCCGCATTTGCTTAATAATGATGCATATAGAATTTGTGAACCGCATTTGTGAAAAAGTGACGCATATGTAAAATAATGACGCATGTACAAAATAACGACACATTTGCATTTCATGTAGTATAGTCAATTTGCACTAGAATAGATGATTCAGGCTAACATGAGGCATGTATAATGTTGTTGCAGGTTGTATTAGACCCTATTTATACATGGGAGTCGAGACCCACGACGTTTCGATTCAGAGACAGCTTGCGGCCGGCCGAGCGACGGACTCTATGGCATTTGGGTTTGTTGCATGTGACCGATATGCCCCAGATTTGGGAAAATCGAGGATTATTGACAGCGTTATGTGAGAGGTGGCACTCTGAGACATCATCCTTCCACCTACCGACTAGAGAGGCCACGGTGACTTTAGAGGATGTATATAGGATATTGAGACTGCCTATTAGAGGGACACGGGTGGTCTATGATACTCAGAGGGGGATTGTTGAGATGTGTAGATATTACCCCATGCTGATATTAGACAGCTAGGGGTTGATGATTATGAGATCAGATGGCGGGTGTTGGCTCAGAGGTATAGACAGTTAGACTGTCTAGTAGCGACATTGATAGGCGGTATAGTACTGCCTGACTGCCGAGGTCATGGATTTCCCGTGGGATGGGGGGAGATGTTAGTGGGCATGCTCGAGCGCCGAGTTGTATATTCCTGGGGTTCCTGTGTGTTAGGGATGTTGTACTTCCACTTGCATGATATTGCCTATAGAGAGGCACAGTCGATGAGCTGTGGTACCACGCTTCTGATGATATGGGCGTGGGAGCATATCGCTATTTTCAGACCACCTGTTATAGTAGACTTACCTCACAGAGCTCCATATGCCTTCTGTTATGCGGGGGCAACCACACAACATCATATTGGGGACACAGGCTACTTTATACATGCTATAGACACCATGCAGGAGTTTACATGGAGACCGTACCTAGGCTGCGAGCAGTGGTCAGATGAGGATGAGTACCTGCCATTTTGTAGACAGGCACAGTATTTGGTGGGACGGACAGTGTCCCATGTGCACATTATAGAGCGGCAGTTGTCAGACCGGGTATTGAGACAGTTTGGAGAGGTACAGGATGTACCTCGGGGGAGAGCAAAGTTTGCTCGGTCATCACGAGAGGTGCTGCTATGTGGGCCAGAGATTCCAGTCGCCACTGTAGAGGCAGATATTGATGGGCTACAGGCACTTCCATGGAGATGGAGGGATGGACGAGATGGAGGGATGGACTTGCAGATCTAGGGACCACTCCAACTTATGATCAGTGGTGGGCAATACACAGGCCGATCCCCTTGACAGATCCAGAGCAGCCAGCGCCGGTAGAGCAACGTGGGAGAGGTCCTAGAGGCAGGCGAGGTAGAGGGAGAGGCCGAGGAGGCAGAGGAGGCTGTGGTGATGGAGGGGATGATGGCAGAGGTGGTCGACGTGGAGGCAGGAGAGGGAGGCGTGGTCGAAGGGGACGAGGGCCAGCCTTGTCACCGATCTGAGAGGAGGGAGGAGGAGAGGATGATGTGGCTATGGTAGATGTGGCCAGAGGTGGTGAGGAGCAGCATCCAGCAGAGGTTGTTATCCCAGACATCCCAGATATCCCAGCTGAGGCGGAGGTAGGTGCCGAGGAGGTAGGCAGAGAGGAGGGAGGTGCCGAGGAGGGAGGTGGAGAGGAGGCAGAGGTTGATGCCCTTGGGTTGCTAGGTTCCTACCAGGAGGACGATGATGAGGATGATGATCACGAGAGAGAAATCTGAGATCAGATCCTGGAGGAGCTCGATGAGGAGGAGGATGGGATAGACAGGGCTAGATAGGATGAGAGAGGGGCGAAGGATCCAGACATGGATAAATTGTGAGCCCAGGTTTCCTCCTTGGAGGATCAGATGAGTGTGTTGATGGGCGAGAGGGATGCCTATCGGGTGGAGAGAGACAGAGCCTTGATGGATAGGGATCAGGCCATAGCTCGGTGACAGGAGACTGAGTAGCGGTTCACAGAGCTTAGAGCATTATGTACAGGACCATCAGCTGCATTTTCTAGAGAGCTAGTCAGAGCTGGAGAGAGGGAGAGATATTATCAGGATCTATATGAGGTAGAGATTCCACTAGAGAGACGAGCTCCCAGTTTCTCAGCAGCACACAGTAGCAGGTCCCGGACTAGGACCCACACTCGGACAGTCAGCACAGAGGGGGTGGATCAGCCACGCAGAGCAGGGCCATATGACAGACCTCCCACAGCTCATAGATCAGCAAGTTCCCAGCATCATTCTCCCACACACTCCCAGCATGATGGCAGTGGCAGCTCAGGATAGGGGGTATTGTTTGTCGAGACACTATATTTTGATTTTATAGCCTGCGGGCTTCGATGTATTTTTGATACATTATGACATTGTGATGTGACACATTTGAGCGATATATATATATATATATATATGATTTTGGCGGCGATTCTCATGATATGCATTTCTATGTATGGATTATGCAGTCTTTATTTATACATGTGATATTTATATGACATGCCTATGTGATGGATGAGTATATGTATTTTATGATGTTTATGCAGCTAATGAGATAATGTTGATCCTACATGATGCATGGTTCTATATGATGTATGATCCTCTATGATTATGAGATGCAATTTGATGTTATATGTATGATGCAGGCGACATGTGATGTTATACAAATGTAATGTGATGCACGTATTTACAGTTGCTTTGTACATGAAATGCTTATAATATACATTATTTTTAATGATTATTGTCTATTATGCCATGATGATTTAGATGTAAAATATGCCTATATGTAAGTATGTTTCTAACATGTATGTTGATGCAGGATGATGTACACCATTTTGTGTCATAGGACTTCATCATAATGCAAGAAAGAAGAACTGTTAGTGCGGAAAGAAAGATCGACAAAGAATGAAAAGATGGAAGATAAATGTTAGTATTAGGAATCTTCGATATTTTTCCGTATCACAAAAGGTATTGCACTTTATCATCATTGGGTGGGACTAATACAAATGGAGAAAAACACCATGATATGACATAGATCAAGGTGTGCAAGGTCATCCACTTGCTAATAACAGACAGTCGCAGACAAAGATTGTCATTAACTCATACTAAGGACACAAGTTGCCCCAGTCTTTTTGTCAAGACAAACCACAAACAGCAAATAAAGTAAAATCCGGGTCATGAGACGCCATTGCTCCTCTAAATCCTTCATGGGACATCCTTGAGGAAACTAGTAACATGACTCAAAATCAAATTGAAAAGACAGCCGACAAACAGCAGTCAAAGAAACTAGAATTCTGATACATTGTTGCTTCTCTAAATCCTTCATAGGACATCCTTGAGAAAGCTAGTAACATGAATCCCAATCATCAATTCAAGATAAATGATAAGATAAATAAGCCATAAAGTCAAAAAGCCAATAAAATATTTTCCAAAACATGATCTTGTTTGTTTGATAGAGCCTGATTTCAGGAGATACACATACCGGATGAGACTGTGAGTCTGGTTTCGATGTTATGACTATCTGTATAAGGCATGACAAAGCCTGATTTTAGAAAGACATATATCGTATAAGATGTTGAGTCAGATGTCGTTGATGTGATAACCTGTGTAGGCTATGTTTGATTGTTTGACCTTGTCGATTATGCAGGAAGGACTCCTTCTGTATAAGACATAGGTTGTTTTGTTGATATCAGCATTCAGGAAGGACTCATCTTGAACCAGATACAGGTTGATTGTTTTGATAATGTTTGTTTCCAAGAAGGACACATCCTGTAGCAAACATTAGTTGATCCGTTTTGATTGTTTTGTTTGAAAAGATGTTTGATTTGACTGAGAGACATTGCTGACTTGTTCACCAGATTAATGCATGACTTGATATGATGTGTGGACAATTGACTGTGTGTGACAACAAACCCTAAAGGACTGACCTAGTGCGGCCTTGGGGGCTCATCGATTGATGGCCTTGCCTACGTTATACACGCAGAGACCTCGTAGTTCGACACGACCAATGACCTTGTCATATAGACAGATGGATTGACTCATGACTTTATACAGACAAATCTAAACAGACTGACCTAATGCCTCGGGGGCACATCGGTAGATGGCCTTGCCTACATCCAATCACAGAGGCAACGTAGTTCGACAAATGAAAAAGACTGACAAGTGCGACTGACTCTGACTCTGTTTTTGGATTTTCGAAATGTTTTATTTTTTTTTTGTCCTTTTGAAGTTTTTTGATGTTTTTGTGTTTTCTCAGGTCGTTTTATGATGTTTTTGGATTTTCCATGGTTTTATGTCTCCAACACAACTAATGTAAGAACCAATATGACTCACGTCAAGTGTTTGCCCCCAGTCGAGTATAAGACCAATTGACTATGAATAGGGTAAAATGGAGGATATGAAATACACTTGATGTCAATCGTTCCAAGTTATGGGAAAGACTACCACTTATTAGGAATGATATATACACGCGATGGACACGAAAGATAAGGGATATGTACAGGGATAGGTAGTATGTACAGGGATAAGGACTATGTACAGGGATAGGTAGTATGTACAAGGATAAGGACTATGTACAGGGAAGTGGACTATATACAATGATAGGGACTATGTACAAGGTAGATTAGAATAATAGTAGACAAAGGAGCAGAGTTGAGTACACATGGCGCCTGTTTGCCAGGTTTTCACCATGGTACCTATCCAAAGCGCCACCGAAGTGGTTTTCACTATTGGACGAATGATTTGTCTTTACTATTTTCTAGATTATCTAAAAAAATTTGGTGTTACCAAGACGCCTATTTGCCAGGTTTTCACCTTGATAACGATTTTTATTTTTATTTTTTTGTTTTGTTTTTGCTAATTAAGACAAAGGCTCCCAAAAGCTATGCGTAGAACTTCTTCAGATGCATACTATTGATTGGTGAGGACAATGGTTCCCCTTCAGGAGTAGAGAGTTGGTACACTCCTGATCCAAGAGCTTATGTGACAATATAAGGTCCTAACCAATTAGGTTCAAACTTTCTTGGTTTGTCTTTTTCTGCTTGATTCTTTGGGTTCTCCATTAAAACCAGGTCACCAATGTCAAAGTTTATGTTCAAGACCCTCCTATTATAGCTACGACGAAAGAAATTCTGGTATGCTTGAAGATGGTCTAGTGCCTTCTGTCTTCGCTCATCTAGAAATTCTAGCTCATGGAGTCTCGACACTCGGTACTCTTCATCATCAATGTGGCCTTTCAGGGATACCCTTAGGGAAGGAATCTCGACCTCAATAGGCAAAATGGCTTCAGACCCAAAGACAAGTGAATATGGGGTAGCACCAGTGGGAGTACGGATACTTGTACGATAAGCCCATAAGGCAGGGTTAAGCTATAAATGCCAGTCATGAACAGCATCATTGACAGTCTTCTTGAGAATTCTAATGATGGTCTTGTTAGATGCCTCCGCTTGGTCGTTACCTTGTGGGTAGTATGGAGTGGAAAAGTGATGTTGGATATGAAATTCATCACAAGTGGCGAACTTCTTGATTCTTAAATGGGGCCATTATAAATTGATTATGGACTGAGGAACACCATATCGATAGATGATATAGTTTAGGATAAATTTAAAAATTTGTGTGTCGGTAATGTATGTCATAGGAATAGCTTCAATCCACTTTGTAAAATACTCAATGGCAGTGATAATGAATTTTTGTCCATTAGATGAGGTGGGGTGGATCTTACCTATGAGAATTAAGTCCCCCCATTGGGCAAAGGGCCATGGTGACGTGATAGGACGGAGCTCCTGTGCTGGGGCATGTATCAAATCTTCGTGAACTTGACATTGGCGACATTTTGTTACAAAGACATATGAGTCTTTTTCCATAGTAGGCCAATAATAACCCAGTCTCATAATCTTTTTGGCTAAGGTAGGACCGCTAGAATGGGAACCACATATACCCTCATGCACCCCACGCAAGGTTGCTTGTGCTTCAGTAGAATCAAGACATCTCAGTAAGGTATTGTCTAAAGCGCGTCTATATAGGGTGTCTTCGACGATGGTGTATTTGGCTGACTTGCAGAGGAATGTTCTACGTTGGTTGTTGGATAGGCCAATGGGTATGACTTGACATGAAGGTAATCGCGTTCTTTGTACCATAGAGTCAGGACCATGATGTCACACACACCATTTGAGTCACGGGATATGTTAGGCTGGGACCAAAGCTGTTTCCACCAGAACTCAAACTTAGGCGTTGTTAGGAATGTCAAGTGATGCAATTGTAGCCATAGCGTCTGCTGCCCTGTTTAAAACACGAGGTATTTGATGAAATTTGACTTTGTCAAAGTACTCTTTAAAACTATTTGCCATGCGCTTGTATGGAGTAAGCTTCTCATCCTTAGTCTCATAATCATCATTTACCTGTCTGATTACTAGTTGAGAATCGCCATATACCTGTAGGTTCTTGATTTTCCACTTGACTGCCATGCGTAAACCTGTCACTAAAGCTTCATATTCTACCATGTTGTTAGTGCATGGAAATGCAATCCTGAATGACTTAGGGATGGAATCACCCTGTGGTGTGATAAACAATATACCAGCCCCTGAACCATGATTTGTATGTGAGCCATCAAAGTACAGTTTCCATGTTATGTTTGTGTCAAATGTGAATATGAACTCATCAGGAAAGTTGCAACTAATGGGTGATCTGCCTGTATGGGTGTGTCAGCTAACTGATCAGCAATGACCTGTCCTTTAATAGCTTTTCTTTCTACATACTAGATATCATACTCACTAAGTATCATAACCCATTTGGCCAGTCGCCCCGTTAATGCTACCTTGCTAAGAAAATATTTCAGAGGGTCTATTTTAGCAATCAACATTGTTTGATGGTTTAGCATGTAGTGCCTCAGTTTTTGGGTAGCAAATACTACTGCAAGACATGCACGTTCAATGTTACTATAGTTGAGCTCATAACCAACCAAAGTCTAGCTGATATAATAGACTGCCCTTTCATGACCTTCATCGTCATTTTGTGCAAGCAATGGTCTGAGTGATGAATGGGTTGCTGTAATATAAAGAATCAACGGTCTTCCTTCAACAGGTGGCATTAAGATAGGTGGTGTGAGTAAATATTCTTTAATTAGTTGAAAAGCCTCTTCACACCTAGTTGTCCATGCAAAGGGTACTCCTTTCTTAAGTAGATGTTGAAAAGGATGTGTCTTGTCTGCTAGCTGCACTATAAATCTTTTGATAGATTGCAATCTTCCCTGTAATGTCCTTAGTTGACTGAGATTGTTGGGTGGTGGCATGTCCATGATTGCTTTCACCTTAGCAGGATCTACTTCAATGCCTCATCTAGAAATGATATAACCTAACAGCTTTCCTAACTTGACTCCAAACACACATTTCTTTGGATTGAGTCTCACATTATAATTCTCCAGCCTCTGAAATATCTTGTCTAAAACCTGTAAATGTTCTGTCCTTGTCTTGGATTTTACAATAAGTTCATCGACATAATCCTCCATACAAGTGTGTACTAGATCATGAAAGATAGTAGTCATGGCACGCTGATAGGTTGCTCCTGCATTCTTGAGTTCGAAGGGCATAACATTCCAGCAATACGTTCCCCAAGGACAAGTGAAAGTCATCTTAGGTTGGTCTTCAGTAGCAATTCTGATCTGGTTATACCCAGAAAATCCATCCATAAGG
The DNA here is from genome assembly GCA_007258455.2 of Sequoia sempervirens. Taxonomy (NCBI): domain Eukaryota; kingdom Viridiplantae; phylum Streptophyta; class Pinopsida; order Cupressales; family Cupressaceae; genus Sequoia; species Sequoia sempervirens. Next base: position 2,116 of record VDFB02189259.1, on the reverse strand, counting down.
GACAACATCTCATATCCTGCTGTCATGTCAACTATCATGTCTATATTAGGCAAAGGGAAATCATCCTTAGGACAAGCTTTGTTGATATCTCTAAAATCAGTGCAGATGCGGATGCCCCCAGTTGGTTTAGTGACTGGTACAAGATTGGAAATCCAATCTGCATAGTCGATAGATCTGATGAAACCAACGTCTAAGAGTTTCTTGAGTTCTGCCTTGACTAACAAAGCAATCTGTGGGTGCATTTTTCTCAGCTTTTGTTTCACTGGTTTGGAACCTGGTTGTAAAGGAAAGTGATGTAGAACAAGTTCAGGATCTAACCCGGGCATGTCAGCATATGACCAAGCAAAATTTATCTGTCTCTGTTCAAAGAAGTCGTGGAACTCTGATTTCTCTTGTGTTGTCAATGACACTGCCACATAAATCAGTCAAGGATTCTCTTTTGTGCCTATGTTGACTTCTACTGATTCTTCAACGAGCATGGGTGACTTTTCCTGTGCAATGAAAAAGAATGTTCAAACCTCCATCCTTAGGTGCCTCAGAAAGGTTTTCACCTTCGGATGCATCCTTTCTTTTTACTTTTTCATTGTCTAGAGGTGCCTTTCGGTTTTCACCTAGAGACTCATCCTTTTTATTTTGTTTATCCTTTTTCTCATTTTTGCGATTGGAGGGTTGAACAGATTCCCCAAAATATGCCTTATTGTCCAAGTCAATGGTAAAACCAGCTTTATGATCTCCATTAGGTATGCCTTCTCGTAATCCCAGGAACTCAGCAATTGCTTCGTCGTTCTCAAAAATGTCTAAGACGGGTGTGTCTTGTTGATCCCAATCAATGAGTTGGGGATAAACTAAGGGCATGTCATCATCAGAGTTATCAAAGTCTAATGGGGTCAAGGTAAAGATTGAATTATTCATGTGATTACAGAAATCTTGTACCAGGTTCGTTTTGCTCTTGGGTTTGGGTCGAGGTAGATGAATAGGTGGGCCTAATGCCAAGGTTTGAGTATCGGAAATAGGTAGCTCAGGTTGCCAAGAGGTAGGATCGATTGATTCCTAATAGTAATGTTTAAACCATTCCCCTTTTGTCATTTTCTTTGGTGGATAGGAATTTAAGGGATTTGTTGAGGAACTTAACATCAAGTCAAGTTCTCCAAATAACTTGTCAAGATCCATGGAGGAAGTAGAGGATAGGGAATCCCACTCATAATCATTAGAGTCGGGGGAGTTACAATGATATTGGTCCACTGGCTCATGAGATGTCTTAATATCTTTTGAAGCACGTACTTCCTCAAGTAAGGGTAATGGAGTACGAGGAATGCCAATCTGAATCGGTTGAAACCCTAGCCCTACTCCTTTTGGCCACTGAGAAACAAATATTGGTTCAATTCTGCCATCTTGGTTTAAACCTAAACCACTTTGTCCATCATATCCTTTGCTTTGCATGATTTTGAAACCCTTTCCATATAGACTTGTAGGAATATGAGCAAGTAAAAGGGGTTCCTGATTATCTTCCTTATACAGCCAGGAAGTGACATCTTCTGTATCTACAACCTCTTTTCTTAATTCACTCCATTTAGTAAAAGTTGTTGTGGGGGGGACATGTATAGTGATCATAGACTATCCCCTACCTGTTATAGGTAAACCATATGACTTAGGAGGAACCAAATGGCTAACACAATAAGAAGTCTTCATGTAATACTCTCCACAACCCTTGTCTTGGATCTCGACCCTAGGAGTGGTAGGAAGTGAGGGTGAAACAGATGTTCGAGTGAGTGTGGATGGGTCAACATAAGAAGATGGATTAGACAGTGAGGCCTCTTGGTTGACTGGCACTTGACATTGAGGGATCTCCTTTAGATTGGTGCATAATGGACTGGATATGGATCACCATCTATAGTTATTTTTGTGTCATTGTAAGGGAATTTAAGACACTAATGATACATGGAAGGGACTGCCTTCATGGCATGAATCCATGGTCTACCTAGCAGAAGGTTATAAGGGAGGGTGAGATCCAAGACCTGGAACTTTGTCTTCATTACCGCAGGACCAATTTTGATAGGAAGTGTTACCACCCCTTTGATTTTCTTTCTTCATCATCATAAGCCTTAATGACAATACT
>VDFB02189258.1:0-10407 GCA_007258455.2 Sequoia sempervirens | reverse complement strand
GTGAAAGTCACGTTGAGGTGACAACATCACGCAAGTGATGGACACTTGTACTTACCATAGTATGGTTGTAGCCATTATGGTTGATATCGTGTTGAGGCGATATCTAATATCACGTTGAGGTGATATTCTTCTTTTCACATTTGGTTGTAGCCAATGTGACATCACGTTGAGGTGATATGTCCTGTGTAGCTGGAAGTTCTCTCCCTAGCTGAGAGGGAGTGTTAATGTTATGGCAGCTTCGGGTTCATCCTTCCAGCCACGAATGAAGACATAAATCAATATAGCCTATCGGCTATTTATTTATATGTGATATTTAATGTGAAGGGGCACTTCACTTGGCAACAATATAATTTCTAAAAGGGCCGACCCTCCTTGTAATTCGCAAGTTATATTTGTAATTATCTTTTTGTATTATGGGCCGACCTTCTACATGAAGAGGTGCGACCTCTCTCATAAGTGTGTATTTATACAAGGTCTCTTCCTTTCATTTTGCAATAAGCAAGTTCATCTCCTTCCTTCACTCATGTGCGAACTGTTCAAGAGACAAGTGCAAAGTGTTCAAGAGAAAAGTGTGAATTATTCAAGAAGCAGATTGTGAATTACTCATAGTGCAGATCTGAGTCTCATGAAGAGCAGATTGTTATTGTCGCCATTATTGGTGCAGAATATTGGCCTTGTGATTGGCCTCATTGTAAAGTAATTGTTGCCTTTGTTTATATATAAAAGAGATATATTTGTTGCTGGGTTTTTCTCCCTCAAGAGGAGGGTTTTCCCAGGGTATCTGCTGTGTATTGTGTCTGATTTGAATTAATTTTCTGTGCATATAATCTGATCATAAAGTTCAACAACCTTTATTATTGTCTTTTGCCTTCTTATCACTTCGGCTATCTCCAACTAACATTATCTTAACATAGACAAAAGTGAAGTTATTATTATAAAATTGCTTTCTAGAAGGGACAATTCCTAGAAGAGGCAAAGTTAGAGCCTTTTACATTTTACCTTTGTGTTTTGAGTTCTTAGGTTCTACCTTCCCTATAGAGCTGGCCTTTCTTGTCAAGTGGTGCTCAGATTCAGTTGGCTTTGGTTGCTTTTATTGCAGCTTTGATTGATTTTTTTACTGCATCATTGGTTGGCTAATCCTTGCATTTGGCATTCTTTGATCCTTCCCATATTTTCCTTATTCTTACCTTTCTTAGCCACCTTTCATTTCATCCATCGCTTTCCTTTAGGAGTTTGCCTAGGCATGCATAGGCAATAGATCTCATAATTTCATGACATGAATTAGGTTCTTCCTCATTCATCCTTGTCCTACTTCACATCGAACTTGATAGGAGTGTGTAATGTCCCCTTCTCATCGCTGATCCGCTTCACACTCATCAGCCTATTCCGAAGCCTATAGGCTTGTTTGAGCTGACCCCTTGGCCTAGGAGAATAACTTCAAAGTTGTGTTAAAAGGTGGTCATGAAGGGGGACGCCTTCATATGGTTTAAATATTATTCAAAGTTTAAATGCCTTGGAAAAAGGGATGCCACACTTTGAGGAGTTATGTTTTAAAAATAAAGTGAAATTATATTCTTGCAAAAGGGACGCCACTTGAAGGATTATTTGAATTTTGGAAATTTGAAGAGTCTCATGTGACTCTTGGCGTACTTTCTTGAGGAATTGAAGAGTTTCTACTCTTCTATAAAATGAATGCTTTGCTCCAGCTTTGGTATCCATTATGCTTATCATATTGTTATGCTGTCGGAATGACTTCATGAATTTAGCTTCGAGGAATGCTTACCTCTTAGCATTTATCCAATTTCGTGTTTGAAAGATAGCACCTAGTTGGTTTTGGGACTGCTTCTCATCCAGACTAGCAGATTGAGTTCGATTGTTGAAGAATGTTGGAGTTTTATCAATTTTGAAGTTGCTGGTTCATCTACAGCTGAAGGTGGTTTTTGCATACAGCTCTTGGAGTAAATTTAATTTGCTTGTGGGTATCTTTCCTATCTATTTCTACACCCAAGGCAACCCCTTCTACCAATTTGCAGATTTTAGTTTGGAGTTTCTGATTTTTACTTGCCAAATCGCCCCTCAAGAAGGTCGTACCATTCATGGTGCATTGGGAATCGTGCAAGAAATAAATTCTGAGTTTTTGTTGCTGTTTCTTCATCTGATTTTGGGCGCCTATCTTCCAGCAGCACATTGGTTTTCGTTTCACGCAAATTGGAGGTATTTTGAGTGAGTTGTGAATATTTCTTTGAATTTCACAGTTGCTGATCAGAATTTCCAGAATCTCAGTTTTATATCAGACTTTATTGATTTCAGTTTTGGCCTTTAATTTATCATTGGGAAAGTAAAAGAACATTGATAGAATACATTCTTCTCTTCTTGGCTTTATTTCCTATCATTGTAATACTCGTATTTGCAGACTCTTGAATTGTAAGGTTGAGATTTAGTAGTACTAATCCAACAGTGTTATTGCTGCAATTACTTGTTTAATTTCATATTAATTACCCCTGGATGGTTTACCGCCAGTGTGGAAGAATGAACATTGATATATCTTTGTACCCACTTTCAAGTGGTGAATCCCCACTCTCCAGTGGATGCCCGCCGCAGCCGATGAATTAGATAGTTGTATTTCCCATGGTCGGTTATGTGATGTCCCAACGCGGGTTCCCTATCTAAGGTGACGAGGTCTGTCCAAGCGTTTTCCCAGCCACGGTCCGGGTCTTCGGCGGAGTACCTATCTTGGGATGCCCCCTTAACGCCAGAGAGGGGAGTCGTGGATGTCCCCGGATGCGGCCCCTATCGGAAGGTGACATAGGTTTGTCCGAGCGGTTTGCCCAGCCACGTGTCCAGGGTCTTCGGCGGGAGTACCTATCCTAGGGATGCCCCCTTAACGCTAAGAGGGGTGCCGTTCACTACCAGTCCGGGCTTTTGGTGCAACGGTAACTAACTTGGTATCAGAGCTGGAGGTCTCGAGGTCGAGACTCGCGGAGCGTGGTGGGTTGTGATGTCCCGATGCGGGCCCCTATCGGAAGGTGACGTAGGTCTGTCCGAGCGGTTTGCCCAGCCACGTGTCCTGGTCTTCATGAGTACCTATCTCCGGGATGCCCCTTATGCTAAGAGGAGTGTTGTTACTATTAGTCCAAGCTTTTGGTGCAACGGTAACTAACTTCATTGGGACATCACGGGTTATCCGCCTATTGTTTCAGTTTTAATTAATAACTCCGTCATATGTTAGCACCTCGCCCTCAGTGGGATCTTGAGTGCACATTCTTGACGTTGAGTTTGCTTCATTTCAAGTTATTGTTTTTAGTTTCTCCGCCATATGACAACACCTCTCCTTCCTTGGGATTGAGTGTGCATTCTTGGCGTTGAGATCTTTTCAACTTGGATTTCAATTTGGAGCTAACGCTAATCAAGTTGGCTAGTGTTGGTTTATGTTGTGTAAATCCTTCAAAAAATTAGCATATTTTGAGTGTTGACAAGATTCTATCCCAAATTTCTTGGGTTGACGAGGTCTTTTCCATATCAAACATTCACCAAGATATGCATCTGCATTTTCTTATTCTGAACAGTTCATCTAGCTGACCTCTTTTTATATGTGGACACAATTAATGTTGCCTGTCCACCCTATGACTATGCTTTGTCTTCTTTCAAATGCTCTTTCATCTAGCTGGGAACTTCATTGTATGTGCATGCCATATTTATGTTGGCTACTCACAATTGAAAATAAAATTTAGGTGTACTTTAACATGTGATAATACAAATGTATCTCATGAAACTGTTCTCTTCTCAGCTGCAGGCAAATATGGATCCAAAACATAGAGATAAAGTTGCATTTGTCCGAGTCTGTTCAGGTTTGTAGATTTACTATTACAAAGTATATAATCTAAGTTTAAGTATCCAATCTTTAGGGTATGTCGATAAAATGTGAAATAATTTAATGCACAATACTCTATTGCCATTTCCTACTTTGTTATGCAGGCCAGTTCAGCAAGGGCATGAAAGTTCAGCTGGCTCGAACTGGGAAAACAGTCACCTTGACAAGACCACAAAAATTATTTGGTCAAAGCAGAGAAACAGTGGATGTTGGATATGCTGGTGATGGTAAAAAAATTTTCATTGTATTCTTGAGGGCATTGTGTTATAGATTTAGTTTTCTAGTTATTCTTTGATAAGTCTGACATAACAATTTGTATCAACGGTAAATAAAAGTTATTTCATCTAATCTCAGCTTAGTACCACACAAATTAGTTATTGACATGCTGGTTGGAATCTGATTGACATGCTTCAAGAATTGAAATATTCTGTTTGTAACTTTTGTAGTTATTGGTCTCAACAATCCAGACACTTTCTGCATTGGTGATACTGTCTACACTGGTCCCAGAGTGTCTTTTCCAGGAATTCCTTCATTCTCTCCAGATTTATTCTGCTATATACGCAACACAAATCCATCTAGGTATAAACAGTTCCAGAAGGGTCTAAAGGAATTGCTTGGAGAAGGTGCTGTTCAGGTGCAATCAAGTTTCCATATAAATTATTTTTACCATTGTCATTATCTGTTGATAATGACTTTCTTTAAAGCTTTTTGATAACATATCAAGAATAATATCATCTTTTATTAACGTTGTTTGCAATTTTCATGTATGACATGCAATACCTTGCACCTGCCATGAAGTTATTATCTTAAATAATACATGAACTGATATCTTGAAATCAACATTAAGTTCCTTTTAAAGCTAAAATTTTACCTTGCATCTGCGATGATGTTAGTATCCTAAATAATATATGCCCTGGGATCTTGAAAGCAAAATATTTAAATATATACATATAATATTGCTCTCTCCTATTCATACATATGCTTTCTGTTGATACCACTGGCATCTTAACTATTGATCAAAGCTCGACAACACCTTCCTTTCATGCTTCCAGCTTTCAGAATCTGTGGTACATGCTATTGTTTTTTTCTGTCTATTGTGGAGATCAATGCAGCTGACACAATCATCTATCTGCTGTCCCACATATTTGAAAGGTAAAGAGTTGGGCATACATTTGTCAGAGTGAGGTTGCTGTATAGGTTCATCTTTTTCCAATGTTGCTTTTATTTCCTTACTTTGGCTTTGTCTCTAATGTGCTTTCTCCTTCCTACACCATTGTCACATCCTTGACAATTTCCTTGTTATTCAATATATATGTTATGATCAGGAGGATTTCTGTCTCTCAGCTCAGGCTGAGTCATTCCTTCTTTCTCACCTGTCAACTTTGTTGTGCCCATATGATTTCTTTTTGTATTCTGTTAAGTTTCAAACCAGAACCTTGTTGTTTCTCCAGTTATGATTTGTGTTTCAACATCGTCATGGTCATCCATGTTGTTTTTGTCATCTCTACTCAGTGTCTTTGCAGGGCCAACAAAAGGAGATTTCCAATGCATTCAGTGAGGTGAAGATTGGAGCTTGGACAATGGAGAAAGGGTAAAAGTTCTCTGGGCATGAAATTTTTTTTCCTAGTTGGAGGGCACATAACTGTGTAAAGAAACATATGAAGGAAAGTTTTCAACTTTCAAGTCATAAAAAATGCTGCCTAGTATAGGGACTGTGATGAGCCCTGCTGGCTCTCAGCTCAAAACCCTTATTTTCTTAAGTCTTTAGATGTTTTTTAGTTTTTTAGAGAATTCTTAATAGACAGAAGAGAAGGGGCGCAGCATATTTTTGCTTGTAATTTGAAATATAAAGCAAAAATTCACAAAATGGAAATGCAGAAGCTGTTATTATACTGAAACAATTAGATTATGCATAACAGACATACCCGAAAGTCTCCAGTTATTTTATATAAAGAAGTTGCCAGATCTACAGCTGGAATTGATGAAATCAAGCATAAAGGCACGCCATGACTCCAGAACTCATTTCTCCTGCTCAGAAACTGGACACAATGTGCAAGAAATACTGGACGCCAATGATAAAGCTCAGAAACCAGCAAAGAGGAAGGCGTTTCTACTTATTACTTCACACGCCTCTTTCAAGGCACAATTCCCAATGAATGCCGTACGGCCAAGAAAAGGAGAGGTAGAATCCCTGATGGAAATCTCTGAAGCTGTGGAAGGATGCGCCACCAGAAGGAAACCCTCAGTTATTTCAATCAACAAACAAACTCAGTAAAACAATCTCTGTAGAATCTGTAGAACCTCTGGCTGAAGCTCTCAACATGCACTGATTCGACTGATATTCCACAATCTCAAGAGTGCTCACACTGAAGAGGTATCGTTCTTCAATGGCAGTTTGTTCAAACCCTGATCACAGGAGAATGCACAGGCAAAATGCTCAAGGCAAAGAGAAATAGTCAAAAGATATGAGTTTCAATTGCCAGAAATGCCCTTTTATGCAAAGGCACGCATTTCAAGAAGAATACGCCACTTTTAGGTTTTAAAATCTTTTAATTAATATTTAATTCATCTCAATAGTTCATGAATTAAATACTTGGCGCACTTTTAATATTTTAAGCCATTAAAATATTAAATCCCTCTTTTGAACATTTTAAGTGATATAAAAATATTATTAAAGTCAATGTGACTTTAATAAAAGGCGTATAAGTTAAATAATTAACTTAATCACTTAAAATTCCATAATACGCTCAAAACTCAGGATAATCCCGTGCCGTCAGAAGCTGTGAACTCCTGGAATGCCAACGCTCGCTGTGATCCAATCACTGTCCACTGAAAACAAGAACAATCCAACTCTCCAGAATGCATCACTGACCCTCTAACCAATCTGGCTAGCCCACAAGGGTCCAATAAAGGGCTAACACCTGTTCCCGAGAATCTAGCGAGGGACATCACAGGGGCGTGCTCCTATGAAGGGAAACACAATAACACCATTTAGTGGTTCACTGCACATCAAAGGTTGACAACCATTCGAAAGCAAAAATGTGCATAGCTATAGATTGGCTTGCATCAATGAGAAGGCAAACAGAGTTTTCAAAAGCAAAAGTTGCAATCCTAGTGTATTGGTGCATATCTCATCAAAGGATGTGTTTTTTTAAAAAAATTGCATTTAGATACATGAGCATGTGCTGTTGAAGGGAAGACAGATTTTATGAAACAAAAGGATGCACTGCTGAGAATAGGCATGCTCCTCATTGAAGATAAATTGATTTTGCAGAACAAATACAGTTCTTCTAGTAGGTGCACAATTGGAGAAGAAAACGGGGAAAAAATAGATATTCTTTACTCCCCAATAGATCATTCGTCTTATTCTTCTTCATTGTTCCGCATGTTCAAAGGTCTGCATATTTTCAAACTATAGCAGCAGATATTCATATTCCCAAAGGGTGCTTAGTATTTTTCACATGCTTGGCAAGCTTTTCTACGAATCCGGCTTTGTTTTACATCACGATTTTTTTTAGTATTGTTGCTAAAACGCCTAGCGTTTGAAGATATTTTTAATCATCATAGTTCACTTTGTTCAAAGTTGCCTAGGGTGGTTTTGTCATCATTTCAGAGAGTTTTCAGTCTCTGATAACAACAGATTTTCACATATTAATGGCAGCAGTTTGAATTCCTTCATGATGTGTCTGATTTCAGACATATATCATCAAGATTGGAAGCATCTCCAGCAGTAGATTTTTAGTCAATAAAGTATTTGTAGGAGATTTTTTTTCCTGGCAGTTTTGAATTGTCCAAAGGAAAAAATAGCAGCATATTCCAAACATTTTAGGTTGCAGATTTGACTAAAAACAGCAGGGTTTAGTGGCTCATACTCAGTTTCCAGCATGTATGCAATGTCTCCATTTTCGATGTCCTCTTACGGATTAGTTAGATTTAGGTACACTTACTATTTTTAGTAAGTGCTATGTTTAGTGAGGGATTAGCTTTGTGCTGTAGTCCTCGGTGAGCCTTCGGTGCACCTCAGTTACTCTTTGGATCGACTTTTTCAGCGCAACTTACTATTTTTTGTACTTTCTAAAAATAGTAAGTCATCTAGGGTAAGCCGGACCAGGTCAAGCTTGTCTTCACAACACATTCAATTGGGATAAAGTTACTAAGGTTAAATCATTTAAGTATTTGATAAAAGCTTCAAAAAGTGAGCTTTATTAAAGTAACTTTATATTTAATTATTAAGGGGTCATAAGGGGACATATTTGTACCTTGGTGCGTAGTGTATTGACTTCAAGTCGTTTTAAAAGGCATCAAAAGTAAATTAGAATGCTATTTAAGGGTGGATGCCTAAGGCATGAAATGAGTTAAATTTATGTTAAAAAGCTTATGTTTGGAGTGCAAATCAAATTAAAATAAAAGGAAAAGGAAAAAGTGGCGTACTTTCTCAAAGGGGTTTAGGGTTTTGACTTGGGTTGCCCTAATTTGGAGAAGCAAACTCATAAAAGCTTATTTTGGAAGCTCATTTGGGGGGGATGTTTTGATGACTTAGAGAGGTGTTGTTGATTTGATACCAGAGGATTGAGAAACGGATTCGAGGATGAAAACCCTCATTGTCTAAGACCAGTTTCAACAGTGAGAGACCTACTCAAGTTGGTGAAGGGGTTATTTCATTCAGAGGTCACCATTAGAGCTTCAACGTGCAGGTTACAGTCATAAAGGATGGGGATTTTCAATCTTTTTTGATGTGGGGTTTGTTTGTTTTGGCTTGTAATAACTTGGAATTGGTTTTGGTGAAGTTGAGATGCTTTTTGATGATGAAATCCATGGTTCTTGGGCACTTTGTTCTGCACCTGAAACTCATATGTTTGCTCATAGTTCTGAAATGAAATGAGGATTCAATATGGGTATTGCATCTATAGAAGGCTCTCTTGAAGGCAATTCCAAAGAGTGTTGGATTGTAATTTTTGGTGAAAGATATTATTTTTAAGAGCAGGTCGAAATCCTTGGCAGGGACGTCCTTCTTGGTGCTCATAACTGTGATGCCCTAGTGTGGCCGAGGATTAGCCTATTATTGATCCTCGTAGGGTGACAAGAGTGTCGCAGGGGGATCATTTGGCGTTACTGGTGTTTGGTAGCTCAGTTTGCGTGTGTGTCGGGTTGGGCCTTGTTTTTCCGAGTGCATTTTCAGAACTTTCTATTTTTAGAAAGGAGGTGGAAGCTGCTATTTTGGCAGGGCACCTGGTTCAACTATTCAGCTCAGAGTCACCCAGTTCAGCAGTTTGATGATCAGACGGAGAAATAAGGAGTATTTAATGATTTATTAAATATTTAATATTTTGACTTTATATTAAAGTCACTTTATTGAAATATTTAAATATTTAATTAAATTGGCCTGTTATAAAGTATTTATTATACTTTATAATAAAGTATTAATTTTTGACTTAGTGAATATTTATTATTCATTAAATTGAGGCGCCATTTAATTATTAAATATTTCTCCTAAAGTAAAAGGGCGAATTAAATCATTTTATTAAATGATTATTTTAAATGGAGATTGGGTCGAATTTCTCAAAGGAGTATATATTATTCAGTCAAGGCAAAATCGAACTATTATGAGATTATTATTCGACTTTGTCTTTTTTTCTCTGAGCATTGGAGTTTGCAAACCCTAGGGTTTCTGGCAGACAGACGTTTCTGGAGAACGAAAACTCTTCAGAGATTAGGCAGACTGAGGCTGTGCAATACCAGCTGAAGCTTGCACTTGGTGATTTCACACAAGGATCACAGACTGGGCTTATTCATTGATTCTGGCAGAGATTTACAGAGATATTCATCAGTTAATTGAGGCGACTTGATCAGAGGTCATCCATCAGAGTTCTGGCACAATTTCCAAGGAGCCGCACTTTTCATTTATTGCTGTACCAGGCCGTACCAACAAGGGCCGTACTATTTCCATCAGAAGATTCGCTCAAGCTTTTGATCTCCAGTCTTTGGCAGAAGGGGCGCCTAGGTTTCTGGAAGATATTCCTCTGATTTCGAGCTTGGATATTGCACATTTGGAGTTGGCCGTACTTTTTCACATTTCCCAAGGCGGCTGCAAAAGAATCAGGTTTTTTTCATGTAATGAATTCATATTCACTTCATACGCCATATTTTGATATTGTAATTGCTCTGAGTATTCAATAATGATATGCGCCTATCCTTTCTGAGTAATCTCAAAGCTATTTTGGAGCTTATTTATTTATTATGAATTTTTTAGCAATTTCTTAGTAAAATCGCAGCTTTTAGCAATTTGTCTGAAAACCCTCAAAAACACAAAAAAAAATACAAAAATACACAAAAACTATCAAAACTCAGCATTCCAGTCGAGCATCGGGGTTGAGAACCACCAGGGTTCTTACAGTGGTATCAGAGCACAGATCTCCTACCATCCTGTGCTTTTTCATTGCTTTTTCAAAATACAATGTGCTTTTTAGTGCTTTTTCATGAACAAAGATACCATTCACTACATTAAAAGGTGTAGGGATAGGCAAAGACGAGGATTG
>VDFB02189257.1:0-12001 GCA_007258455.2 Sequoia sempervirens | reverse complement strand
ATTTGATTTGGTGGTGGTTTTTGGTGCGTCCTCGCCTGTGTTCGTTGGGGACATCCTTGAGCTTCGCGTTTGTTACTGCTGCGACCAATTTACGCTTCATAATGGTATGTGCCTGAGTGCATTGCTTTGATTTGATTTATGAATGGCACGATTGGGGCTTGTTGGCTTTGGTTTCCTGTGCATTTCATGCTTGGGTTATTCAGTGTTGTGTCCTTGTTGTCTCCCAGGCGAGTTTTGAATTCACATGTTCATCTGCATTCTGATGGGTCTTGCCTAAGAGTAATCCGTAAACCCTAGCAGTGACTAAACTATTGAAATAACTAATTTTTGGCCAGTGTGCTATTGGCAGGTGAATAGGTTTAAACCTAGGGCAATGCCGTGTTTGAAGATTTCAGCTTAAGATTGACCAAGAATACCAGGGAATTTATAAGGAGCCCATTCCTAGCTTGCCCCAGTTTAGTCTCGTTGAAATCCGTAGTTAATTTAGTGTCTAGGTGAAATCATGTCTTGGTGTCACAGTCCGGGACTCTCCATCCTTTCTGAGCTTTCTTCGCTATGACATTTGTCCTTCGGCGAGACCATATATCGATCACCTAGGGCTTTACCAAAACAGCCTCTCTATCATTTGTCGACGCATTTATTTCCTATTTGACCCATTTTGATGACCTTCCTTGCCGGGTGGTTGCGCAGAGTTATTGTTGCAAAACCCTTGCTTGGTCGACAGGTTTTCTGGGGTTTCTATATATTGGGCATTTGGCCTCTTTGTAAAGGGTTAGATAGTTTTAGTCGGTTAGAGGAAACTAGCTAGAAGTTAGCTTAGGAGTGTAGAGTAAATTAGGTGAATAGTTGCTCTCTACAATATTGTAAATGTGAAAAACCGTGAAGAAGCTATACAAAATAACTAACATAAGTAATGTCATTGTGATTTGGTGTCATACTGGTATTCTCTTGTCTTGCATGGTTCTTGTCTTCTATCTTGAAAATTTCTTTGAGGAGATTAGTATTTAGCTTAAATTTGATTTAATAATGTTGGTAGTTTGATACTCAGATGTTGCAGCAGTCCTTCAGTCCATACTTTTTGAAACCAACTAACTGTTAGTTGCTTTGCAAAGTTATCCTGGACTTGATATTCCTTGTGCTTAGTTCAATCATGAATGTTGTTCGTTTCAACTACAATAGGGTTATTTGAATGCATGTTTATGGTTTGAAAATCTTAAGAGCCTTAGAAGATTGCACTATTTTCTGTAAGGTAGCAGATTTATCTGGGTCAAGCAGAAATCAGTTTTGAAGGACTGGTCCGTTTTGGGTATTGGTTGCTCTCATTGTTAATCTTAGGAGTAATTTAGATTTAGAACTTTCTTTGAAACCCTCATTATTTTTCCATTTCTTTGATTATTGATTAAATCAGATTGAAGTTTCATCACCATGCTAAAACCAACAAAATTGATTCAATAGCTTGCTTATAGTAAGGTCCCATTGTGATTACCAACAATTTCACATTTATCACTGAGTTGTTTATGCATTGTCAAGACCTGACATGAATACCTTGAGGTTATCTCTCGAGGCTTGCTGATAGAGATTTACCTTTTAAGAGAGATAGGATATTGCATCTTGTCTATGTTGTTGTTGTGTGTAAATACATCAACACTAACTAGGATACCCACCACTCTAAAAGAGTTCAACTGGACAAGTATTGAACACAAGATTTATAGATTTAGGTCCAATGAGAACTGATAAAACAATACTACTAAGAGGAGGTATGGAAAGTATTTTGTGTGTACGGATGGTGCTCATAGGTGCATTGTACCCATCTTTATTCAAAAATTTAAGTATGATCTCCTTAGTTATGATATTCACTTAAGATGTTGGATCAACAAGAACACCTACTAGAGTGTTCATGTTGATTCACATAGGGATGTAGAGAGGAGATGGCTCCCTATTAAATCCCATTGGTAGATATTATGAGGTGAAGGTTATAACTATACCACTGATCACAAGCTGCACAAAGGGGATATGTTGATGCAAAAAATAGGCCATTGCATGCACTGAACGATACTCCCACAAATCCCCCCAAAGGTTGCATAATAGGACAGTGACCCAATTAAGGTTTCATTATGAAACACTTACGAAACCTTCCAACTATGCCTACTAGGGGTTGTAGGTTGGGTTGCAAGGCGAAAATCCCCACAAATTTCACACCTACAATGCTCCTAGAACATGAGGAAAGGAGCTTTCAGTACTGCAAGATGAAACCAAAATGGTTCACATCAAGTTCACTAAGAATGTAAGAGAGGGGGACGAACCATATCAAGCCTCTGGGTCATGGAGAGCCGAGAGTGAAAGGCTTCCCTTACTTACCTCACTCTAAAGGGGTGTTTCAGATAGAGGTTGAGAATGATGAGGACTATAAAGTACTTCAATCACCCTTCAGACCCAAAATCCAAGTTTAGGCTAGGTGAGATGGTTTTTAGAGTCAATACTATACCTTAGAAAACTCTTTGTTTGAGGACAAAAGCACAGTTTTGGGACAATAGCATGATGTGTTGGCATCTGTACGACTAGAGGATAGAAAGTACAATAAAAACTACGAGAAGAAAAAATAACGGCCTAGCTAACTATTCTTGAATGAGAAAAATAGAACAATAAAATATGAAAAGTACAAATGAAGATGATAAAATAGATAGATGAAGGCTAAAGTGATGAAGATGATCTCACCAAGGTGCCAGTTTGCTAGCTAGCTCCAAATGGACGTCCACCTACACACAATAAAGAGGGGAAAGTTGTTGGGGCTATATAGGGGTCTGACTCGGTCAAATCCCCATTTTGGTGTTTCCACCTCCACTGACAACCAAATAGCAAAGAGAAAAATATGTGATAAAGAAGTAAAGAAAGTAGAAGATGCAATAAACACTACAAAACAGTAAAGTGCTACTCAACCAAATCACAAAGGAGAGGAGCGAAATGTTACCACCTCCACCCAAAAGTTCACTAGCCAATGGAGGAGAAAGCAGACTTGGGAAGGTCACCATAGCCTCGACTATGATGAAGGGAGGTCTTGCAAGACTCCAAGCCCATGTTGCTATGGTTTGCTTCACACTTGCTTTGTAGAGTTGGAGTGTTGAAGTGTTGCTAAAGAGAGAAGAGAATGTTGGAAATGCTTGAGAATGTGAAAGAAGGATGCAAGATCTTGTGAAGAGATTGCTAGAGAATTTCTAGAGGATTTTGAAGAGATGAAATGGAATGAGAATAGATGAATTTGAAGGAGAAGAGGGAATAATCTACCATTTTTAGGGTCGGTTGGTCGAAGAGGGACGTTAAAAATCAACCCCAATCAAAAGTCTAATGCCTTTTCCAGCTTTAGACGTAGGAATCGGTCAAGGACGTAAGCCCGTCACATGGAAATTTGTGTATCACTTGCATGTCCTTGAAAAATATTCTCTCCGTGACACAAGAGACAGATGTCAAGTGGAAGGAAAGCAGTTGGGTGATGTGGAATTTTTCCTTCAAATTTTATTTTCTAAGGTGAGGTTGTGTAAAAGGGTTGTGTAAGGGGTGCAAATTCACTCCTATGCAATCTCATACAAGGGTAATTAGATGCTTGATTGAAGGTATTGTAAGTGTTCGTACTCATAAAACAAATTAACACAAATCATGAAAAATCTTACTCATAAACTTGATGCATTGCTAACATGAATCTTGACTGATGAAAAAGTGTTGTAATAATGGTTATTCTACTTTTGACTTCTTTTTAGGATGTTTTCTTGCTCAAATTTTCCATTAGGTTTCCTTCTAGTTTCAAATGGTGAAAAAGAGATATTTATATGCATTTATTTTTTTCTCATAAAATTAATTATAAAAACCCGACAAATGAATTTAGATTTGCAAATTATGTAAAAATGTCGACAATAACATATTAAAAATTGGGCCAAAATAGGTTGGTCAAGGGTGATGACACCCTAGAAGAAACCTATTTTGGGGCTTTTAATGTCATTAAATAAATAACTAATATTAATTCCTAATTTTATTATGATTTTCTAAAAACAACAATAAAACAGCAAATTATAAGAACAATTAGGTCCGAGAAAATAAGGGGAGCTAAACAAAGTGTAAAATTGTCAAGGGTGACAAATACATGCTACACTTGGTCAAATTTTAGGATTATAAAAACTTGATGCATTGCTAACATGAATCTTGACTGATGAAAAAGTGTTGTAATAATGGTTATTCTACGTTTGACTTCTTTTTAGGCTATTTTCTTGCTCAAATTTTCCATTAGGTTTCCTTCTAGTTTCAAATGGTGAAAAAGAGATATTTATATGCATTTATTTTTTTCTCATAAAATTAATTATAAAAACCCGACAAATGAATTTAAATTTGCAAATTATGTAAAAATGTCAACAATAACATATTAAAAATTGGGCCAAAATAGGCTGGTCAAGGGTGATGACACCCTAGAAGAAACCTATTTTGGGGCTTTTAATGTCATTAAATAAATAACTAATATTAATTCCTAATTTTATTATGATTTTCTAAAAACAACAATAAAACAGGCAAATTATAAGAACAATTAGGTCTGAGAAAATAAGGGGGAGCTAAACAAAGTGTAAATTGTCAAGGGTGACAATATATGATGCTACACTTGGGATTAAAGAGTACTTGATATTTGGATAGGAAATCAAATATTTTTTCAAGGTATTGGATGTGTTCATTCCTTGTCTTGGATTTACTCAAAAGATCATCAACATAGTCTTCCATGATAACATGAAGAAGGTCATGGAATACTAATATCGTGGATTTTGGATAAGTTGCTCCTATTGGAAACATGAGAATGATGATGTATGGTGTTTTCATTGATGTCAACCCATTGTAGAAGTGATGGTATATTAGTATGTATATAGTCCAAAGAAGACCAAGTGTTTCTTGGGAAGTTGGCCAAGTCCCAGAATGAGATAGTTATGTAATAGAGCATCAATTTTATGGTCTGCATTTCTCCGCACTACAATATATTGTCATGTGGTCTTAAGGTGATAATAATACATATTGAAGGATTCTATATCCTAATTTTTAGGGTTGTATGTATTTTGTAGCAGAAGATATTGATGACAAGGTATCAAACTAAGCAAAGACATAGTTACAGTTGTAGAGTTCATGTTAGAATGCTCCACATTCCACTACAAATTATCATTGTTCTTTTTAGATTTTAGGAAGTGATTGAAGATTTTAGATGAGTGTGCACTCTAATTTTTAGGTGTTTTGGTGGGTTATGTTTCAAGTTGTGGATGAATGGTTGGTTCATTTAGTTGGCGACCAAAGGGTTTTAGGGTCATGCAACACTAAATTAAGGAGTAGAGTCATAGGAGTATCTATAGGTCATGTCAACCTACCTTGATGAAGAACACACTTTGATTGCTTCCATAAGGTATGCATGATGGAGTTTTAAGCCGATAGGTTATGGTGTCACACATTTCATCTAATTAGGCTGACCTAATTGATGATATGATTGTTTATGGAATATAGACATATATATAGAAGTTCAATTCAGTTTGTGTGAATTATGATGAGTGAAGAGAGGTGTGTAGTGATGTGTGAAATGTGATAGTGGTGATCTTGCGATAGTGAGTTATGAAGTGTGTAAAGGTAGTCTTTTGAGCCTAACTAGAATTGTGTCTTTAGAATGTAGTAGATGCATTGTAAGCAGTTCAAATTTTGGTAGTGATCCATCCTTTTGTATATCTTTTGTAATTATAGAAGAAGTGATCTTCCTTGGGCAGTGAGCCCTCCTATTTTCTAGACAATGAGTCCTCCTGGCAATGAGCAGGTAGTGAGCCTTTTGTAATCTATTGTAACCGGTTATGATATATTGTGAGCTAATCCTCATTGTGGTTTTTCCATTTCAAGGGTATTCCACATAAATCTTATGTTCTTGTGTTGATTGTTGTGATGCATACTTTAATTATTCCTTTCCATTTTTTTAAGTTCATCAAGATGCTTTAAATGCACTTTTAAGTTAATGAATTTTAGGGAATACTAAGTCATCCCCCCTCTCAGTATTCTGAGTGTTCAACAATTGGTATCAAAGAAAGGTTCCTTCAATTTGCTTAAAAATTGAGGAAAATTTTGGAGGTTGAACACATGGCAACTAGGAGGTATCCTATTCCTCTGGAAGAAAATACTATGGAAGGGTTTTCTAAAGAAGACTGTGAAGTTGATATGAAAGGAGAGCAAAATTCCACTCTTGATGACTTGGATAAAGCAGAATGTGAGAATATATATGAAAGAAACTCTTAAGGAAGCAAATGATTGTATCAAGAAGCTGAGGAATCAAGTCAATAAAGTTAAAGAGAAACTCAAGGAAACAAATAAGAAACTTAAACAATCATATGATACAATCACTAATTTGAAAGTGCAAGTTGAAGAAGGAAAAAGAGTTGAAGATTGCTTCAATTCCAAATTGAAATACAAGTCTACAAAATTCTCAAAGCTTGAAGAAGAAATTGTGTCTTTGAGGAAAGATCAAGAGAAAGAAAAGAGTCAAGAGGAAAATTTCAAGAAGAGCTCGACCTTGCTTGATGATATGCTTGCTAGTAAAAAACTTCCAAGGACAAAGAAGGATTAGGATTTGAAAAAGGAGAAAGCTCAAAGGAAAATCAGACTCCAAATAATGTTGGAAAGGAGAATAATGAACAAAGGAAGAGTCGAGATAAGAAGAGAAATATTAAACATGTCCAAAACCAGAAGAAATATTTCAAGAGACTTACTATTAGACAAGTAGCTACACAAAGGTATCCATCTTTTAATGGGTACTATTATTTTTAAAATAAATTTGGACATAGAGCTATAGAATGTAGAAGCAGGATGAATCAAAACTTTGAATCATTTTCTGGTCATTATTATGCATGCAATAGATTTGATCATAAGGCTAGTGAAAGCAGAAGATAGATGATGAACGGTTACAATAATGGTATGATGCCTTAATCATTCCCCAATTACTATTTGTAGTGTAGAAAAATATATCCCTTTTAAATTTTCACACCTAATTTGGAATTAATATTAAAATGAACTTAATTATGCCTTAATTTAGTGTTATAATATGTATTTTACATATTCACATTAAGTTTAGGGCCCTATTAATTAAAATTGACTTAATTGTGTCTTATTTTTGGTGTTGTAGAGTGTACCCCTTTACACATTCACACTCATTTAGGGATCCCTTGATTAATTGAGGTTAATTTTCCTTAATTGGCCCCTTTAATTCAAATCCAAGCCTAATTAATTACATTTTTCGAAGAGGAAACCCAACATTCGTTAATTCCTAAACATAACACTTCTCATTGAGTAATGTGTGTCCTAGGTGGGTGACCTAGGAACCATTCACCCATGGGAGAATGGGTCTCACTTAGACCTAGGACCTAAATTTAAAAAAAAAATTGGTGGTATTTTAACATATTCAAATCCATATTTGCATGTTGGCTTGTGTTATTTGAATTTCGGGAAATTAATGTTAGATACTTATAAATATAAGGTCATTTCACTAAGTTTCATCTAAGATTTTCAAGATATTAATTTCAAGTTATCTTAAGAGCATTTCAAGAGCATATTTAGTGAAGATTTATTGTACTAATCAAGATTCAATTTTCATATCAAAGTATTCTTGCATCATGCATGTTATTGGAGCTAATATGTTGATGTAGAGTTCATGATCCATTCAAGCATTCAGGGCATTGTTTCAAATAAAGTTTCAAGATCAAGATCCACATCCATTGAAGCAATTTCATGCTATTTGTAGATCTACATTCCAAGGTTCATTCAAGGGTTTGGTGAGTTGTGACATAGACTTGTTCATTCATCATTCCTTCCATTCTATTTCATTTAATTTCAAGGTTTAATTACCAAAACAGGTTTTGACCAAGGAAAAACCCCAATCACCATAAAAAAAAACATTTTTCCCTCTTGATTTGTGTTTGAATATTTAGGTGGGAGAAATCTTAGAGATCTCTTGAAGAGAAAAAATGGAGAAGTTGTCAAAGTTGAAAAATTTATCATCTCACAATAACTCAATTACAAAATTTATTTATGGACTTTCGAACCTAAAACTTGGGTAAATTGAGAGATTCAAATCTATTGTAGAGGCTCTTGAAAGTTGCAAACAAACCCTAAACTAGGACCCATTCACCCCTGGGCAAATGAGTCCCAGGTCAGTTTGAGAAAACCACTTTTTGTGACTGGTACACATCATCTTACCTCTCCCTAATTTGCAATCTCATTTTTGGTTACATTAGTATTGAGCTTAATCTATTAGATCCAAGTTGTAGATTGCATTTTGGGTTTTATTTTCTATTTTTAATATTTCTCCCCAAAGTGTTGTTTAATCAGAACCCCCGTCATTGCAAAAAAAGGAAATTTGCAAATTCACACTTTGACTTGATTCACCTTGAGGTTGATAGTAATTTCATTGTGTGGATCCCATTTCCTAATGAATTGAGGAAGAATAGGTCCCCCTAATTGAGTTCATCAATATCACTTTGGTGAACTCACCCCATTTTTCCTTCATTTCACTATTATCCATGCAATGGGTTTGGGCATAAGGCTTTTGAATGTAGATCTAAAATGGCAAGTAAGTTTGATCCACAAAAAAGTGTCACATGTTATAAATGAAATAAATCATGACACATAGCTAAGTTCTATAGAGGAAATAATGTGAGACCTTCTATTCCACAAAACAATATTGATTTGATTGAGGTAAAGAAGGAGATGAACAAGATATGGAAGAAAAAAGAAGAGAATGATGTGAAGAATGATTCTATGCCAAATTCTAGTGCAGATTTTTCCTCTAGAAACTAGATAGAAATAATTTGGCTTAGGGGTATTTTTAACAGAAAACTTTATAAACCCATGCCAAAGATGAGATATTGATGTCTTCAACATACTGGTGCATGAATAGGTTGGTTTTCTTGATCCATTAGTGAAATCTCTAGTGAGAAATCTCTTGATGAAGAGATTTATGAAATGTTTGGGAGTCCCTATGATGATATGTAATGAAGGCTTGATAGTATTTAACCTAAATTTTCATTGTTACATTTAATGTTCCTTTTAGGTCATAGATAAAGATTTTATATTTCATTTTTCACATTCTAAAATATATTTGTGTTCGAGCATTTGAAGAGGAGAGTAAAGAAAATAGGATATGAAGTGTTGAATGAAACCCTACCAGAAAAAATTTCACAAGGTATTTAGAATTTCTTCCAAACCATAGCTCAAAGAAGTTCATAATGTTTAGGCCTCAAGTTATTGATGTCCTTGAAAGGCCGAGACCTAAATTTAAGAATCATTTGTAAAAATCAATGGTAACCGATAAAGAAGGGGTGATCTCTAGGGTTCATTCAAATGTGTTGCACATAGAAGATGTGTGAATTTACATTCATTCAAAATTGGATGAACATGTTCACTTGAAACTAGTAGAGTTTAGGGAAAAAGTGCTAACTTGAGATGATTTCAAGTTAAAACCAAAGTATTCCAACCTAACAGAGAAAAATTTGGATGTGTGGATAGAATTTCCTATTTTTTGTTGATTGGATGAAGTATGTTCTAAGTAGAATTCATGATAAATTCATGTGGTTGGACATGTCACATATGATAACCAGAGAGGAAATTAGGGTTTTTATTAGTTTGAGCTCCAAAGGACTTGTTCTTGCATTGAAGGAAATAAAGAATGAAGTGGTGATGAGCCTTACCGAAGCCAAGTTTGACAAGTGTGCCCTAACAATGAATGACATTGAAGATCTGATGGTCAAATATACTACAATGATGATTGGTTACAAGATATTTTTCATAAATAGGGAGAATTTTGTCACTGCCACCATGATACACACAGATTATCATATGGTAAAAGAAGGAAAAGACTTTGATCTTTGTGAGATCCTAAGATTACAATTGTTGAAAAATCTATAGAAGACTAAGGAGTCAAGATAACCTTTTTGGTATGGTACTTGTTGGAGCTAAAATTTCCACCTATGCTTTCACATATCCTTTTCATTCCATCTCCATCATAAAATCCCTCACTCTTGATTTTTACTATATTTGAATAATAAACACAAAATTCCCTCATATGCATAGTCCATAAAGTAAGCCATTTCATTATCACTATAAAATAAATCCTTCCCTTAGAGCACTCCCTCGATAGCATGAGGTATGTTGCTAAGACAATATAATATTGAAGAGAGCCACGCTAATGTCTCCCCGACAAGGTCAATAGAAGGTCAATAAAGATATCGAGGAGACTCTCATATATCAAGGAGATATCCTCAATTATCTCCCCAATGGCCTAAAGAGAAATATATTGAGGAGACCTGGGTGCATCGAAGAGAAAATTTAACCTGTCTCATCAACAAGATACAGTCACAGCGATATTCTAAAAATATGGGATTATTGTGCACTCAGGAAACAAAAAAAATCTCTTGGACATTGAGAGATTATTATAAAATAAATGATAAATTACTGGTGAGAACAAGGCCGATAAAATGGTAATATCAAAGAGACATTAGAATGTCTGTGAGAGAAATGAAGAAGTCTCTTCGACATTATAAGAAAAAATGAGAACAAAATGTCAGAGAGACATGAAGGCATCGAACAGACATCAATAGAAGTCTCTTCAACATTCTAACAATAACACATCGAAGAGACAAGTGAACATCCAGCATACCTTAGCGAAAGTCTCTTCAACATTCCAGCATGTCTATGATCATACATTATCAATGAGACTAAGGGACATTGAGGAGAGATGAGCACGGGTCACATTGACATTTCAAAGTCACATAAAGGTCATCAAAAGAAATGTTGTTGAAGGAACGTGGGTATGTTGAGGAGACATGAGCTTATCGAAGAGAGATGCTTACCGGTCTCATCGACATTCATATGTCAAAATTCAAAAAGGAAAGAACATGATATGGAGCCATCAAAGAGACCTTGCAGAATCAAAGAGAGAAATTCAAATTTCTCTTCAATATTTTAAAAGATGATCAGGGACATATCAAAGAGAGAAACAGGAAATATAATTGAATTCTCTTTGATAGTATGAAATAATATTTCACTAGGTTGACATGACTGATGAGATTATCATAGATACAACTGCTATTAATGTTGCAAGATGATTAGAAAGGTGGAGAAAGCACCATTTATGAACCAGAGTTGGCTCAAGTGTGCCAAATTTTGATAAATCTAACTCCTAAGAAATCAAACTTACTATGAATTGTGGCTGGATATTGAGAAGATGTGTTAGATGATGGAAAGCCACTTACAAATCGTAGCTTTCATTCAAGTTAGTGCTCTTGGCTCAACTGAACGTATTTTTAAAAATTAGCTTGAAGTACAGTACAAGTAGGGTTTAAAATGGTCAAAACCCCTGAGAAACCAAAAGTGAAAAGGAAAAAGATGAAGGCCAAGCCATTAAACCAAGAATTGATAGATCAATATCCTAGGTTTGGGCCAAAGTTGAGAAGAGAAATTTAGTTAAACCATCATGTGAAACATTGGAAGATAAACATAAAAATCTAAGAGGTGTATGGACTCCACACAAGGGTTATGACGTGTTTATATATCATTACAGAAATAAATACAGACATAGGCCAGTCTCAAACCCATGGAATTTGAATTTAGGAAAGCTTGTGATGCCTAATGTCTTTTTTTAATGTAGAATTGATTAAAGCACTAGCTAGAAACTACAATCCAAAAACAAGGGCAATCCACTCTCACGATGGGTCCTACAATTTATTATCATAACACGAGATTACATTTGTATGGTTTTTCAATTAGATACATCCTTGAAAACAAAATTGTGGATGAGAGATTTGCTAGAAGAACATCGGACTATGGATACTAGCCATAAGAGGTGGAATTTACCTCTACATAGACCTAAAGGTCCAAGAAATCAACCTAGAAGGTTTTCTAGTGATGAAAGGCCCCCATTCCCTGTGGATTTATTTGAGGAATATTACTTATACACCTA